>QRFB01024307.1:0-16198 GCA_008931105.1 Oenanthe javanica | reverse complement strand
GAGGAAGAAAGTAAAAATGAATTGCCTAAGAAATCTGTAAAAAATTGTAGAACCTAAGGAACATATTAAAAGTGAGTTAGGCAATAAGAATGAAAAGAAGAAAGCTAACAGAAATGGCAAGATAGGTGTTAATAAGAAAAATGATTATGCCTACTCTCCCAAAGCTATAGAAAAGTTTGTAATAATTGTAACTCTACTGGTCATCTTACGCATGCATGCAAAAGGATAAAAGTAGTAAAAACAGAAACTTTTAATATGCCTTCCATGCCTGCCATGTCTATCCCTCATCAACCATGTGGTAAAGTAGGATGTATGCCATGTGCTTTCAACATCATGTATGCATACATAAACTTGATGAATGCATCATCTAGTACTTGCATTAATACATATGTGAACATGAATAGAAATCATGTTAGGGCAAAGACAGCTAGTCCTCCTAAGTCTAGGAAGGAAGCCCCTGTCCCTAAGCCTAAAGACACCCCTATCAAGGCTAAACCAAAGGGCAAGGGCACAGTCGATGAGAAAGACAAGGACCAGAAAATTTCTGCAGCTAATCTGTTTACTTATCTAAGCCTCTTGGACCTAATCAAATTTGGGTGCTAAAAAAGAAGTAATCAATCTGTGGTTGCAGGGCATAGCAAAGAACAAGCGTGTCATGTGGACTCTCGACAGTGGCTGTTCAAGGCATATGACTGGTGATAAAGCCCTGCTATCAGACGTGATTGAGAAAGTTGGCCCGATAGTGACCTTTGGAAATAACAACAAGGGATTCACAACGGGATATAGCAATCTGGAAATTGGAAATGTTATCATAGAAAATATCTCTCTTATGAACGGATTAAAGCACAACCTTCTAAGTATCAGTCAGTTCACTAACAAGGGCTACAAGGTAACTTTTGAAAAAGAAAGATGTGCAATCCAAAATAGGAAAGATGCGAAACTTGCTCTTCAAGGAGTGAGAAAGGGGAATCTCTTTGTGGCTGACTTATTCTCTGCAAGCAAAGGCGAAGTTCAATATTTTTACAACAAAGCTTCAACAGAGGACAATTGGTTATTATATAAAAAACTTTCACACATGAACTTCAAGACAATGAACTGTTTAGTTAAGAGAGAATTGGTTAGAGGTTTACTTGAGATGGAATTCTGTTAAGAAGGTTTATGTGAAGCATGTGAAAAGGGGAAGTCAAAAAAAGCATCTCACCGAAGCAAAGATTCATCAGACATTATTGAACCACCACAACTCCTATATATGAATTTATTTAGTCTAGTCAACATCATGTCTATGTCAAGGAAGAGATATGCACTAGTAATTGTAGACGACTACTCCAAGTACACGTGGGTGTTGTTTCTAGCCTCAAAGGATGAAGCCCCTCAAACAATTGTTGATCACATAAGGAAGATAAAGTTAGAAGTTGATTTGTCAGTCAGGAAAATAAGGTCTGACAATGGAACATAATTCAGGAATGTAACCCTAAATGACTTCTGTATTGAGAAAGGGATTTCAAGACAATATTCAGCGCCCAAAACTCCACAACAAAATGGAGTAGTAGAAAGGAAGAACAGAACTTTGGTTGAAGCAGCAAGAATAATGCTGAATGAAGCAAATTTACCTCTATACTTTTGGGCTAAAGTAGTCAACACAACTTGCTATACTCAGAACCGTACCCTGGTAAATAAAGATCATGACAAGACTCCCCACGAGTTGATGACAAACAAGAAACTAACACTGAAATACTTTCATGTGTTTGAAGCAAAGTGCTTTGTACTGAAAGATGATGAACATCTAGGAAAGTTTGAATCCAAGGCTTATGAAGGCATACTTCTTGGCTACTCTATGAAATATAAGGCGTACAGGGTTTATGTGATTGAACACAAAAAGGTCATTGAAAGCATGAATGTAACTTTCGATGATCTCAAGATCCCAAGTCTACGAAGAACAGGTAACACTGAAACTCTGCAGTTTGAAAACATGAACTCAGATGAAGGTGAAATAGAACCTGAAGCTGTAACAGAAAATCAAGCACCAAATGAGAATGAAAACAATGATGATTCTGACCCTAGTATTGGAAACAGTGGAAGATTCACAGAAACTACTAGTAGTGGCAGAGAATCTCATTCTCAACCAAGCAGTAGCTCAGGGGGAGCAACTGAAGGATCTACTAACAGGACTCAACACTTTAATGATAATCAGGCTGAATCATCTAGGGAAAATCTGCCTAGGCATAGAGTGTGGAGTAGAGATCACCCTTTTGAGTTGATTCTAAGAGATCTAGATGCTGGAGTCCAAACTAGACATGCTTCTCAGAATGAATGTTTATTCTCTGGTTTTATCTCTAAAATAGAGCTAAAGAAAGTGGAAGAAGCTCTAGAAGATCCAAATTGGGTTATTGCTATGCAAGAAGAACTCAATCAATTTGAAAGACAAAAAGTCTTGAAGCTGGTACCCAGGCCAAAGAACAAGTCTATAATTGGAACAAAATGGGTATTCAGAAATAAACTGGATGAAGATGGCATTGTTACGAGGAATAAAGCCAGACTAGTTGCTAAAGGTTATTCCCAAGAAGAAGGAATAGATTATAATGAAACATATGCACCAGTGGCAACCCTTGAAGCTATCAGGATGTTTCTGGCATTCGCAGCACACTCCAACTTTAAAGTTTATCAAATGGATGTAAAGAATACATTTCTGAATGGAGAGCTTGAAGAAGAAGTGTATGTGGAACAACCCCTAGGGTTTGAAAATTCAGAATTTACAGATTTTGTATACTTTCTCTTCAAGGCACTCTATGGCTTAAAGCAAGCACGTCGGACATGGTATGACACTCTATCTATATTCTTACTTAAAAATGATTTCACTAGAGGTGTCATAGATAAGACCATATTTCATAAAATGCATAAAAATGACATTATATTAGTACAAGTATATGTTGATGACATTATATTTGGTTCTACTAACGATCAATTGTGTAGTAGATTTGTTAAGTTAATACTGAGTAGGTATGAAATGAGCATGATGGGTGAGCTGAATTAATTCCTTGGACTCCAAGTAAGCCAAAGGAAAGAAGAAATCTTCATTTGCCAGACCAAGTACATCAGAGATCTATTGAAGAAGTATGGTCTTGAAGATGCATCATCAGCCAAAACCCCTGTGGCAACTGCCACTATGCTTGATAAAGATGAACCTGTTAAGAAGATAGACATCACAAGCTACAGAGGTATGATCGGCTCATTACTTTACTTAACTGCAGGTAGGCCAGATATTATGTTTACTACATGCTTGTGTACTAGGTTTCAGTCTGACCCTAAAGAATCACATCTTATAGCTGTTAAACGGATTTTTAGGTATCTTAAGGAAAGTCTAAATCTTGGAATTTGGTACCCTAAAGATACAGGTTTTGACCTTGTTCGCTATATAGATTCTGATTATGCAGGTTGTAGGATTGATTAAAAGAGTACATCAGGGAGTTATCAATTCCTTGGTAGAAGATTGATGTCCTGGTATAGCAAGAAGCAGCACTCAGTTGCAATGTCGACAGCTGAAGCTGAGTATGTTGCTGCTGGGAGTTGCTGTGCACAAATTCTGTGGATAAGGAACCAACTTCAAGACTATGGACTGTTGTTGAGCAAAATTCCAATATTCTGTGACAACACAAGTGCCATCGTCATCACAAACAATCATGTTCAACATTCAAGGACCAAGACATTAATATTAGGTATCATTTCATAAGAGAGCATGTTATGAATGGTACTGTAGAGTTACATTTTGTACTTACAAAGCAGCAAATTGCAGACATTTTCACTAAACCACTGGATGAAATCACTTTCACTAGACTGGTTTGTGAACTTGGGATGTTAAATTCTACTAACTAATTAGTTAGTAATGTATAACTGCAATTTGAAGCTGATAAATTCACTAGTTGATTAATTTCAATATTTTTAGGACTTGTGAATTTATTTACCAAATTATTTTCCTGTTATTAAGATTAAATATTAGATAAATACCTTGTGCATGCCTGCGAATTTTATTAATCTAATATTTATTTAATTTTGATCTTAGAAAATATTTAAGTGCTTGTATTTAATTGATAAATTCTTGGCACTTATATATATTTAAATATTAATTGAAATTATTTTAAATAAAAAGGATGAATATTTATATTTATCTTCATATTTAAAATAAAAGTAAAATAATAAGAAACATAATTTATTTATGATAATAATTTTAACAATTAATGTTATTATTGTTATTAATAAATATTTTGTGAAATAATATTTGTGAGTAATTAATTATTATTGATTAATTATTCAAATTATTCATAAATATTATTATTAAATAATAGCAAAATCTAGGAGCAACTTGATTTTTTTTTGTACTTTGTTGCGCTACAATGTTTTGTGACGCCTATACAGTGGTTTACCTATATATGCGCAACAAAAATTGGTACTGGTACTTAACTTTTTGTCTTGAAAAAAATCTTGTTGCGCTTTGGGTTTTGTTGCATCTACACAGTGTCATCACTGTAGAGGCGTAACAAACAACCTTAAGATTTTGTTTAAGTTTTGTGGCGCTAGGCCTTTATGTGGCGCCATCACAGTGAATACACTGTAGAGGCGCAACATAAATAAGCCTAGTCTTTTTGTTGCACTTAGATGTTTTGTGGCGCTAATACAGTGTGAGCACTGTATAGGCGCAACAAAAGCACTTATTAAATTTAATTCTACGTGTGTGGCGCCTATAAATAATTGTGTAATATTTTTTTTCATTTTATTTAGTGGCGATACATACATCTACATACACTGTGTTAACAAAACAAAATCGCAACACAAATCTCAAATTTTAATCGAACATAACTGAGTCAATTCTTGTTCGATTTTTGATTTAAAACCAGTTTTGTGGAACCCACATTCACACCTTTAATTTTCAAGTGGTCCCATAATTTTTGGTTAAGAATATAAAATTATCTATTTTAAAAAACTCGAACTAATTTGCTAGGGTTCTCATATTTTTTAAATCGATTAAAAATTATAATTAAATTAAAAGTGTGCTTAAAATTACTAGGAATTCATTATATATTAATTTCACGATAATCCAAGTAATTTTAAAAATTAGGGTTTGGTTTGTAATTTACTAAAATAATTCGATATTAATTAGTAATTTTAATTCGTAAAAATTACCTTTCACTGTAATTAAATGACAGGATTCCACGGGATTACTCAATTCAACAAGATGATTGGTTATGCAGTGGCTTCTGAGACAAGAATCAGTTTTGGTAAATTGATCATGGCGGAGATCCTAAAGAACCAGCCAAAAATGGAGAACTTCTGCCTATATCCAAGATTTTTGTAGCTGGTGTTGAACCAAGTACTGGAAGTTGATCAACTCTAAATGTTTCAGAATAGTCCGTTGGAAGAGTCACCCTCACTTCAATTCAAAACAATGATGTTGCTACAGAATAAAGCTGACTACCCAAACAGGTTTACTCCTGCTCCACTGACTACTTCTATTAGAGATTATTTTTCTCTTTAGATAGGTTGAAGAAGAAGGAGCAGAAGAAGAAGAAGAAGAAGAAGCTGTAACAGAAGAAGAAGAAGAAGAAGAAGAAGAAGAAGAAGAAGAAGAAGCAACCTCTAAAGAGGAAATTGAAGCTGAAACTTTCAGTGACTTAGGAAGTAAAGGAGTAACTCAAGAAGAAGAACCTGAAACCGAACAAGAAAATGAAATTATGGATGAAGCTGGTTCATACAATGCTCAAGAACCAGATCCTGCACAAGAATATCAAAGAAAAAGTCATGAAAATCTAACAGAGGAGATAGCTATTGAGGCTGAAGTGGAAGAGACTCAAACCACAGAGTTGTACATCCCTAGCCTTTCTGATGAACAAATGGAAGAAGGTACACTTCTGGAATTTGACTTTTCTGCATTTCTACGAGATGAATTCATCACAATATTTCCCTCTATTACTGAAACGACAGTGCACACACTAGAGCCCTCAGTGGCCTTCGAAGCTAGTAATGAACTTGGCGACCAACCAGTTCTAACCACTGCCAGAGAACAAAAAACACTCCATTCATCTCCTCAACCCAGAAAAAGATCCCTTGATATAGATGATATGAGTGAGTCCCTACCAAATCATGAAATTTTTGAAATATCCTTTACAGCTCTGCTTTCTCGAAAACGCCATAAAATGAATTTTAAACCTAAGGCAACTGTGAGCCAGGAACCTAATTCTCCAATCTCTGAGACCTTTCTTTTCCTTCGTGATCTAAATTCTGAAATTGATAAAATCCTGAAATGTAAGGGAACAGAAACAGAGATGGAAACAAAATCCGTTACTTCAGTAGCTAGTACTGTTTTGGTTAATCCAATTCAGAACCTGTCTTCACAGACAGTTGGGGGCATCACTGACTCTCAAGAGCCATTCATTACATTGTCAAATGTGGTGACCCCCCCTGGACTTAACATCTCCAGATCCTATTAAGGAAGTTTTCCCTCCCCAAGTGGGTGAAGTGGAAAGGCAACTCTCTTTTAGAAGGGAAGATGTCTCCATTCATGGAGTAGTTGTGTCAACAGAATCACCACTACAAGTGGAAGTGCCTTCACAGGCGTCTTAGGGCACCATAGACTCTCATTTGTCAATCACTACATTGCCTGATGTGGTGACCCCCCTGGAGATTCAAACTCCAGCTCTTACAAAAGAGGTCATCCCTACCTTTTCAGGTCAAGCGGAGGGACAACACACTCATAGAAGGGATGTGGACTCTATTAATAGAGTATATGCTGCTTCGGTAGTAGAACCTATTCAGGGTGTCTCTGAGCAGGTAATGCCTTCAATGGCTTCAGCTGGCATCATAGATTTTACAAATCTGCCAATCATTACAGAATCCATAGTGGTGATCACACTGGGTCTCAACCCCCCAGTTCCTGAAAAAGGAGTTCTCCCCACCCATAGTGGTCCGGCAGAGAGGTAACCTACCCATAGAAGGGATATGGATTTTCTTGAAGGCACTGAAGATCAAGATGTTATAATAGAGCTGAGTGAAACACTTAACCTTAGTAATCTTCAATTCCCTGACCCTGATCAGCCGAGTGTGAGTGTTGAGGGACGTGATCAAATATTACCAGTGAGTAGTGAGACACCCACTGACCAAAAAAATGCCCCACACATTACACACACATCACACAACCAAATGATTCTAAATCTGGAGGCCCAAGTCACAGAAATTTACTATTCAATAAGGCATCAGCAATAAATAAAAGTTCAGAAGACTTCATACTAAAGACAATGTAATGATTTAAGTATAAATGTCAAAGGGTTTCAGTGATCAGAAGCAATGCAACAGTCCAAGGTTAATCAGCTGAAACAGAACAGAAGTCAAGGGAATTCAATTCAGTGTTAGTCGTTTGTGAACCAGACTAGTGCACTAAGCGTCAGCACAACAAGAAAAGAATTGTCTTGGTTAATCAGAAGAAAATTAGTTGATCAAGCCAGTAGAGTGAAAACTAAGTGGTAAATACTTCAAGAACTTCAAGAAATTGTTTAAGGCAAGCATTACTTCATTTGGTGGCTCTTGTACTCTTGAATCAATGGAGATGCGCAAGGAAATGTTATCTAAGTATTTTGTGGCGCCTGCACTAGGAACTCAGTGTGCAGGCGCAACAAAACAAGTTCAAGGCGCAATGAAGATATAAATGAAGGTTTGTGGCGCCTACACAAGGGTTGTGGAGTGCAGGCACAACAAAATACTTTCCTTGATGTTTTGTGGAGTTAAAGGCGCAACAAAAGAATATGGACATGTTTGTGGTGCCTATACACTACAACTAGAGTGTAGGCGCAACAAATAAGTTATGGGCGCAAGGAAACTATCCACCAAGATTGTAAGTACTTTAGTGGCGCCTACATTAGGTGAATGGTGTACAAACGCAATAAAAGTATAGAGGCGCAACAAATGATTAAAGACACAACAGAACAATTTAGTGGCGCCTACACACCGCCAACACTCTACAATGCGCAATAAAGGACTTATACATTGTTGGAAAATTAATTTCTAAAAGACTACAGAATATATATGGGTGAAATCAATACAGACAAATAAGGAATTCATTCATCTTCAATAAATAAGACATACAGACGGGAGACTCCATTAAAGTCATACATTAAACACACCCAACTGTATTTCTGTTGTAATATTGATTGAACCCATTGAAGCTAATCATTTGATTAGAAGTGTAGCACCTTAGGGATTTAATAAGATATTTTTATTTCCCCGAATCATTGTGTTTTATTTACTACCATTTTTATATCTCAAAAACACAAACACTTAATCCGCAATTAAACGAAAAATATACCACATCATATTCAACCCCCCCTTCTATGATGATTTTGGACCTAACAAATATCAATTGATCAGGAAACCATTTATCAGTTGACATATTTATGTGAATCAACTGATAATATGGATGATATCATATGTGTACTTTGTCTATTTCAATTTATATGACTTTAGTCCATTGATAATTTTCTAATCAATTGATACTAGGGTCGATTGATATAGGTCATCAACTGATGTGTAACTTAGACTTTCAAATTGTAATTATTTAAAAACATAAAAATTATGCAAGTGAAGGATGATCAATTGATATGGAGGCATCAATGGATAGAAGATTAATTGATACCAAGTCAAGCCAAATATTGAAGACCATCAACTGATATGAAGAACCATCGATTGATATATCGATTGATAACATCTATCAATCGATAAGTCAACAACTATTATCAATCGATGGATATCAAGATCAGTCGAAGAAGAATATTAGTTGATGGATACAATGAAGAATCAATTGATATGCTTAACAACGAATTATCAATTGATAGAGACTGCACAACAAGACAAAATATCAGGAATCTTCAGACTAAAGCATACCTATGAAAGACAATCTACATTGACTGTGGAGACTCAAATTGAAGCTGTCTTTCCTGGGATAAAGATATTTCTCAAAATAGAAATAAACAGAAAGGAATGATAGTTTAGTAACATTCCTAGAATAGGTAATTTTTTCTTACTATTCTCAAGATTGTAAACACTCTTGTGTTATATAAACAAAAGTGATAACATTTTTAGATATATAAAAGTTAGAATATCATTCTGAATCAACTGTTCAGCCTTAGAGCACTTTGTACGAACAGTTGATTTTATTTCTAACTTTGTAAAAAGTAGCTAGGTTTTATTAACCTAGATTATTTGAGCAAATATATACACTAATGGAAAAATCAATCTATCAGTAATTTTTAAATATCTTGTTCAATATTTATTGCAGTAGTTGTTCTTTTATATATATTTCTTAAACTTCTCAAGAAAATACTAAAAACCTAAAAGAGTTATAGTATTTGTATTCAACCCCCCCTTCTATAAATATATTGACTTTGTTCTAGGGAATAACAATTGGTATCAGAGTAAGGCTTTCAACATACAGAAAGTTTAAGATCAAGAACAAGTCAATATGGGCCAAAAGGAATCATGTGTAAAGATTCTAGTGTTAGAAAAGGAAGAATACTTTGCATGGAAAGTAAAAATGCACCTGCATCTACTCTCTCTTGACCCTTCCTATGTTAACTACATAAAGAAAGGTCCTCATATTCCCATGAAGCTGGTCATATGTGTAAATCCTGATGGAACTCATGCATTTGACAAACATGTTCCAAAACTCATCACTGAGTTCACAGAAGAGGATTAAAATGAAGTGCTCAAGGACAAAAAGGGCATGAATTTTTTGTTCAATGGTCTAGATAAAGATATGTTTGACAATGTAATAAATTGCACTTCATCAAAGGAATTATGAAATTTTTTTCAAACTCTATGTGAAGGGACTGAATAAGTCAGGAAAAACAAGATGCAACTCTTGATTCAGAAATATGAATCTTTTCATTTCAAGAGTGGTGAGTCCATCAATGATACCCATAGTAGGTTCTAAAAGATTTTGAATGGACTAAGATTATATAGTAGGGTTTATGCAACTAAAGATACAAATCTGAAATTGCTTAGATCTCTTTCAAAAGAATGGAAACCAATGACTGTCTCCATTAGACTATATCAAGACTTCAAGGACTATACTCTTGAGAAACTTTATGGTATTCTCAAGACATATGAGCTAGAAATCTAACTAGTTGAAGAGATTAAAAAGAATCAAAGAAAGGAAAAGACTGTGACTTTGATGGTCAAGGGAAATGAAGACAAGAAGGGAAACAATGAAAGTGGTTGTAAAGATGGATCTATCATGGTAGCTGGTGATGCTGTTGAAGAATCATCCAAAGGAAAGGGAAAGGGCAAATGTGAAGAAACTGAAGCATGCTCTCATGATGATTTAGATGAAATTGATAAGCACCTTGCATTTCTGTCAAGGAAATTTTCAAAGCTAAAATTCAAGAGGAATCCAAATGCTCAAAGGCCTGGATCCCTGTTTAGAAATGACAATCAAAACAAGAATTTGGTTGATAGGTGAAAATTTAAATATTTTAATTGTGGATTGACTGGTCATTTCTCTAATTAATGCAGAATGCCGAAACAAGAGAAGAAGGCAAAGTCATATGATGGCATTGACTATAAAAAGAAGTACTTTGACCTTCTCAAATAAAGAGAAAAGGCTTTTGTGACTGAAGAGAAAGACTGGGCTGCTGAGGATTGTGATTCTAAAGAATTCATCAATTTAGCTCTAATGGCCAGTCATGAAGATGAAGAAGCTAGTTCATCATCAAATCAGGTACTAGCTACTAACTTTTCTGATTTGTCAAAAGATGGATGCAATAGTACCATAAATGAAATGTCTAATGAACTGTACAATTTGCATGTCACTTTGAAATCTCTAATCAAAGAAAATCTCAAGTTAAAGAGTACCATTGATGCCTTAATTGAGAGAAACACTTTTCTTGAAAATGAACTTATTTGTTTAAAAATATACAAGCATGAAAGTAAGGATGCTAGGAATGAACTAGTAAATATTTTGAGAAGAGAAGAATTGTTAAAAGAATAATTGGCTAGAGAAATTGAAACCATTAATAAATGGAATAGGACTGCTAAAACTGCCAAACAAATCATTGATGTTTAGGGTTTAGATACTCTAGAAGAATCCCCTAAATCAGTAGGCAAACTATTGGTTAACACCTCAATGAATAAAGATCAATCGACTACTAATATTTTATCAATTGATGAGGATTATCAATCGATTAATGCTAAATCAACTGATAAGTATCCATTCACAATTAAAAATCAATGGCTTACAAGAAGAACAAATTTAGCACCCTTATCAAATTTGTGAAGGAAAATGATCCCAAAGATCAAATTGAGACTAAGGTTAACATATGATAACGCATACTTTTGCATATTTAATTACCTATTGATTGTTTGTTTTCGTATTTTTAATTAGTTAAATTTTGGCATTTTGTAGATATTTGAAGAAAGGAGTAAAAAAAGGGGGGGAAATGAAGAAATGTAACGAAAAGGGCAACAAAAGAATAAAAGAATCAAGACAAGGGTAAAAGAGAAAGATTAGAATAATAGTGATCATCTCTCTGCAACCCTAATGTAGTCCTACTTAAACCCTCACTAGCCTCATCTTTTACTCAGATTACTTTACCCTGGTTTTTAGTAGCCTCTTTTTTACTCATTCTAGATTTAGATTTTTAGTTTTATTGTAATAGCTTTTAAATATTATAAACATTCTCTTCAATTAATGTTATTCAAGCTCTTTTATTTATTTGCATCTTTTTCTCTACTTTTATATTCCTAGCACCTCACATCTTCATTTATTTTTGTTTATGAATCTTTCAAAGTACCACAAGTTAAGTTTGGAGAAATGAAAGGAGCCCATTTATTTTAATCTGTTAGATCTAATTACTTCTGTATATTTGGTAGTTGAGCACCTAATAAATTTCAATTTTATTAGTGAGTTTGATTTATTACTTAGATCTATTTTTTATTATTTTTGTAGTTGAACCCCTCTTTGATCCAATTTCATTAATGGGTTTAACTTATTTAAATTTTAGATCTACTTTTATTTATTAGTTGTTTAATGGAGTTTATAGATTTACTTGTTTACATATTTCATTTACATCTCATTCTTGTCTTTTATTTTTGAGCCTTCAAGCCCCCATCTTCATCTTTTGTGCTAGGATAACTTTTAAAATCCACCAAGTTGAGCTTGAGAAAATGAAAGGAGCACCTTTATTTTACTCTTTGTAGATTCACTTTCCTTTTTATATTTTGTGGTTGAACTTCTAACTAGATTTCAATTCTATTAGTGGGCTTGATTTACATAACTTTTAGATCTACTTGTTTACATCTTTCATTTACATCTTGTTCTTGTCTTTTATTTTTGAGTCTTCAAGCCTCAAAACTTTATTTCACTTTTAATATTAAACCCATTTTTAAAGTTCAATTTTATTAGTGGATTTAATAATTTAAGTGTAGATTTAGCTCCATTATTAATTTAATCTTTAGTTTTAGATTTAATTTTAGTAGTTCTAATTAGGGTATTTAAATTAAGTACATGTTAACTTGAAAACTCCTTTACTTAATTGTTAATTTAGAATAATTAAATCTCATTTCAAATTCACTTGTCTAGTTTGCCTAAATTAGAAATTAAGGAGTTGTGAAAAATAAATAGACTCAGCGGAACAAAACTTTTACTTATTAAAACGATGTGAATTGTGTACTTGCAATTTTTAAAATGTCTATTTTTAGCACACCAAAAAAATATAAACTTATTCATGCATAACTTGGTCAATGAAAAATTTCAACCAATTGGAATGAAGAGGGAAGAAATTCTTGTTAAAGAATATGAACTTATCCATGTATTAACTAGGTCAATAATAAAATTGGACCTCATGGAATGAACAGTGGGAATAATTTTGTGTTGTTGCGGATGAGCAATCACATAACAAAGTTGACCATAAAAGTACGATGAGGTTGACTTTTATTTTGATGTCCTTGTTCTCAACTAATCATCAAAATAAATTGAGAAATATATATTTATAATATATAATACTATATAAATTAGTTAAAATAATATTTATAAATTCATTAATAAATAAATAATTTTATATTTTATATATGTGTGTGAGAAATATATTAATTTTATCGAGGTAAAGTGAGATAAAAATTAAATATTGTTTAATTATTACTGCGATAAAATAAGTAACATCATATTTTTCAATATCATTTATAACTTGCTTGCCTTGACCATGGCATTTCTTACCTCGCAAAATTTAATGGAACTGTTGCATTGCTTCAATATGGTGAATGTGTTAAAATATTGTTGCCAGGAGTTCATCAAATGCGGCTATTAAGGTAATTCTAGTGATGTTCTGGTAAACATGCAATATATGAAAGAAACACAGAGAAAGAATTAATAGAAGGCTTCTCAAAATCTCATATATATAGTTAATAGTTTATATTTTGTAAGATCTTAATCTATGCCAAGATACTTGTCCTCCAAACCATATAATAACAATATAACATGAAATAGTAATATCCATGCCCCCTGTATATATATCATATATATATATAATAGCCATATACGAAAGTTGCCAACCTTTCAAGCCATGCTACTGTGGTAAACAAACTATCCCATCCCGCTTCCCAGCATCAAATATATGGCCTCCTGTAACGAATCTAATGAACAAATGATTAGCTTCATGTATAATATGTTGGAGCATGAACTTCACCTTGCTCACATTAGTATAACAATGTAGTAGTTAGGGGAGGCACACAAGTCCTCTTCAGCATTACAAGCTTGTGCAAAACGTATTTAAATGCTTCATTTGTAGCTAGTTAGTCAAGTGAACAAGCTGTAGTTTGATTGAACAGAAATAATAGAGAAAATGACCTAAATACCTCATTTTGAGTAAGATTGGTCCAAAATACTGATTTCTGGATAGTTAGCCCTAAATACCTAGTTGATACGCATATAGTGGTGGCGCATCAATTGCCATTTAGATACTCCCAAACGTGTTGCGTATCAACCTGACACGTCATTAAAAATGGTGCATCCTTGTTCTGTTGATATGATAGGGGCAACTACGTATCATTAACTTCAACAATCCAATGCCCGACTGAACCCAACTGAAACCCAAGTCACTAGCTTTTACACAAAAAAAACCACAAATCAAGTTTCCATGCCTTAGCAATGTGGGAAGAGTTATTTTTTTCAAACAACTGGTTAGGATCATTAAATTCAGTGCACATAGTTCTTGAACAACATTGAAATGCAAATGAAGTGCCTCTTTAATATACAATACTATACTTCAATTCAAAGACGTACTTTTGCCCTACTTGGTATCTTTCAACCAAGTAAACGAAATGGGTTTTAGTCCATATAAATGCCCGGGGACAAATATTTTCACTAGCTCTCATACTTTTGCAAGAGTCCCACATCAATTACATCAGTGGAAGACAAGGGAGGAACTCGTTTATATTTATAGGATAGGATCAATGTGTCCCCCGATTGTAAAACATTTACCAAGTTTTGTTCTGTACATTGAGGTTATAGAACCCACCCCCTGTTTTACTCAAGTACTGGGCCCTATGTTTTCTATATATTTGCTCATTTCATCAACAAGCATAAGGGCTCTAGTCAATATATAACTTTATGTTGATATAATATTTTGTTCAAAGTATCCCACATCGGATAAATATTACACACAGAGCTTTTATCGCCTATATAAATCTAGTTGTTAAGCTTCTTCTCTCCAAGTGTATCAATTAAATTTTGATAAAAAAAACATATCAATCAGTTCAAAATTTTAAAATGGCGTACCAAAGTTGTGATGGCGTATTGAGTAGTTACGTATCTTTCGTGACGTATTTCATAGAAATACGCTGCATCAGGTTGTGTATCTCTTGATTCGTTAAGTGCATTTGCGTGTGTGTTTGATACGCCTTCACCGGTCGCGCATTGCACGGGTATTTAGGGCCAATATCCCGCCAATGGATATTTTAGACCATAGTGATTGTGATTTCGGTAAAAAGGTCCTTCACCCGCAGAAATAAAACTAAATGAAGTTATGACACATGAAATTCAGCTAATCCTATTTGTAATTTTCTAATTAGCAGCATATATATTTCTGTAATATGGTCACTACTCACTAGTCACTACTGTCTAATTTTTGTTGTCTATTGGTATATTTAATTAAATTTCATTACTCATGAAACTAATGGGAGAGACCGTATAAGGATTCATGTATATCGCAACTCAAATATATACATGCAAGTACTTTATAGGATCTTGGTTTATGCCAAGTTAGGGCCCGGCCCTGAGGGCAAGCAATACAAGTCATAGCATGGGACATCTATCACCCCGGGACAAATTTTTTTAATAAAAGTTTATGGAATAACTTAGAAATAAAAATAAAATTCAAAACTTAAACCTATTATTAGAAGTAAAAAATCAAAGGAGATAAATTAGTAAATAGAAAAAGGGGCATATTTTTTGTCCATCTTTAAAAAAAACTAAGCCTATATAACTATAATTTTTATAAATTATGTAAATGTCCTATTCAGTTCTAGTATGCCACAAGAACAGTTGAATGAATTGGTTATGTTATCGATTCGAAAAAGAAATGTTAGCAAATTCTAATTTTGAATACTTGCATGTGAGACGAGATTCGGCATTTTTGAACCACGAAATGCTCGGTTTCCATTTCGGTTGTAGGTATAACCAACCTGCTATTAACAATATGGCAGAAAGAAATAATAGAAAAAGATTAATGATTTTTCTAGTAAAAATAGGAGGAAAATAATGTTTAAGTCATGAAACCTTAATATCTAGTAACAAGGAGTTTTCTAATTTTGTTATGAATATCCTAATTAGGGCAAAAAAATTTGAGATGACATAGGGCATCTCAAAACTCGTCCTCCCAAGATACTTGTCCTCCAAACCATATAATAACCAATATAACATGAAATAGTAATATCCATGCCCCTGTATATATATCATATATAATAGTACTAAATTTCAATAGGCATCATGCAAGTTTAATTGCAAGAAGCACCTCTGCAACATCCAACGTTAACCTTAACATCCTCCTCTTTTTTGACATAAGAGCGACTTCAGGCTTCTTATCCTCAACCTTGACACAACTCTAACAACCACACGCAACCAGCAATACTACGACTTTCCTTCATTGCAGCATACTCTAATCCTCTA
>QRFB01024306.1:0-16198 GCA_008931105.1 Oenanthe javanica | reverse complement strand
AAAAAGTGGTATAGAAATGTCTAAATCCAAAAAACCAAAAAAATGTAGTTATTGTGGTGCAATTAATGCCAAGCATGAGGCAATAAATTGTCCAACTAAATTAGCAATGGGTAGTTGATCTTGTTTTTTTAATGAATTTTGTAAATTTTTCTATCTCATTTTGTAGTTTGATCTTGCTTTTCAATGAATTTTGTAATTTTGTTTGATCACATTTTGTAGTTTGATCTTGTTTTTCAATGAATTTTGTAATTTTGTTTGATCACATTTTATAGTTTGATCTTATTTTTTAATAATTTTTTAATTTTGATTTTGGTATAAAAAAAAGCTGTAAAAAAAATGTACACTTTGGTNATAGTTTGATCTTATTTTTTAATAATTTTTTAATTTTGATTTTGGTATAAAAAAAAGCTGTAAAAAAAATGTACACTTTGGTTGTACTTTGATCTTGGTATTTTGGCAATGGGAAATAAGAAAGAGTTTTGGTTATACTTAGTTTCTTTTTACACTTTATTTACGTTATATAATACAGCATAACACCCGAAGTTTCAAAAAATTTATTTAGTTTTTTTTAGGTAGGTTACTTACGCTGTATTATACAGCGTAAGACTTCCCTTAATTTTTTTCCCTATAATCCTTCGAGCTCTCTTGAATCGGCTTTTTTAGTATGAGCACTTAATAAAATACACACATTTATATGATAAATTATTGTTACAAATTATAAATTATTATTTTTTGGGGCACGTATCCCCGTAGACCTTTACATGAATCCACCTTCGTGTCACCACATATCATCAAATATGATGAAAGATAAAAACCAAAGCTTATGATATCTGTTACATTCTTGCATTTTGTATGTTTTACATCCTAATTGATCACCAAGACGCTTTACTTATGCCAGGAGAAATACCACAAATGATATGGTGAAAAGTACTAATTAAATTGGTTATTAAGATATCTGGGAAGGTGAGATGAAATATTCATTTTAAATAGTAGAGAGCTAGGGGAAAAATTTCACTGAGATCCCAGCCTCTCCAATGCTATAAAAGGCACTATTTCAATTCCTTAAGTTCCATATTTATCACTTATTCAACTTTATCAGTTTTCTGATATTTGAATCTTAAAAGTGCTTCGCTTTTGTTCTTGAGGAATTTATAGCCAGTAAACTTACTCTAGCGACATTTAACACTGTGCCATTAGAACTCTTTCCACTGCGATTAAAAAATTGCTTGGATCATTGTCCCTCAGCTGGAAGAACCACAATATACGAATGCAACTTGGCTACCAAATTCAAAGTGGTCAAGTTGCATTGGTTTATATACTCAAATTCAACTCTGAGTGCTTAATATATGGCTGCTGAGTGGATATTACGTGGCTGATGACGTGTAAATCATGTGGCAGTTTAGGAGATCTATGTGGCAGATGACATGTAATAAAATTGTTGGCCTATTAAATATATAATAATAGATTAGAGAATGAGAAAAACGTTTAGAGAATCAACTGCAAATTGCAATAAACNTTAAATAGTAGAGAGCTAGGGGAAAAATTTCACTGAGATCCCAGCCTCTCCAATGCTATAAAAGACACTATTTCAATACCGTAAGTTCCATATTTATCACTTATTCAACTTTATCATTTTTCTGATATTTGAATCTTAAAAGTGCTTCATTTTTGTTCTTGAGGAATTTATAGCCAGTAAACTTACTCTAGCGACATTTAACACAGTGCCATTAGAACTCCTTCCACTGCGATTAAAGAATTGCTTGGATCATTGTCCCTCAGCTGGAAGAACCACAATATACGAATGCAACTTGGCTACCAAATTCAAAGTGGTCAAGTTGCATTGGTTTATATACTCAAATTCAACTCTGAGTGCTTAATATATGGCTGCTGAGTGGATATTACGTGGCTGATGACGTGTAAATCATGTGGCAGTTTAGGAGATCTATGTGGTAGATGACATGTAATAAAATTGTTGGCCTATTAAATATATAATAATAGATTAGAGAATGAGAAAAACGTTTAGAGAATCAACTGCAAATTGCAATAAATGATAAAACTAAATTTATTAGTACACTCTTAAAACGCCTATATTTTCCTTATTTTAAAGACATAAGAATATTATATATACCGTAAATCAATTCTATACATGTAAACGTTGGTTAAAACATCATGTCATTCGCATTATTGCATACATGTTATATTTAGGCAATTTAGGTAATAATATTGTACCGGACTTGACAATTTTGTGATGATTTTGATCTTTAAAATGATACTTAAAATATAATTTTACGTGTTGTATGAGATTTTTTTAGTATGGAATTATTGTACGTAGCTTAGGTATTAGTTATAGCTCAATTCAATTTTTATTCTAATTTGGAGGTACATCTGGAAAGTATGTGGATTACAAAATTAATTATATGATTTATTTATAGTAGTATTGATTTATTTTATAGTAGGAGTAAATCAAGAATATATTATATATATTTTTTGAAAATAAGGAATTAATTCATTAAATAAAAGTCATACGACATCTACAAATATAATCGAAATTGGACGGACGCTTAATGATATCGTTGTTGAATCTTTACAAGAAAAATAAAGGAATTGAGACTTTACACCGATGAAAATCGACAAAAGTCGCTTCAAAAATCTTTACTAGAAGCTAAGTTTAGAAGAGGGGGAGAGAGGCTATAGTTCAAGAATATATTATTAAAAAAAGAGATAAAACTTCGATTTTTAATTTATTCTCAAACAAGATGCTGCGTTACCATTATTGGTAAGTTATACTGTAGCATATGTGATTGGACTATTTTTTTTTTTTAATTATATAGAGGGTCTGCCTTGCCATATATTGTCAAGACACCTCAATTTTGCTCGCAAAGTGCTCGAATTTATATTGTTCTCCCATGAACGTTGGATATGTAGGAGGGACCTCCATTCTGCACGAACTTTAGCCATTGCTTTGGTTAATTCTTTAGTTTAGTTTCAACATGTGTTATTTTTTATGGGCCGATATTTATTGGACTGAATTTATAGTTATTCGTGTGAATTATTATTAGTGTTATTGAAGGTCCTTCGAGTTAATCATTAATGAAGGTCCTACGGGGTTAATTGTTCAAGGTCCTCTGAGGTTAATTATTGAAGATCATTGCTCTGTATTTCATAAGTTGTCCTCGACGGGGAGTTTTGAGTTTCAGCTGACTTCGGCTTGGAAGACCCTTTCCTTGTACTCAGGCGGGTTGTTCTCGTCTGGGGGTTTAGGGTGTGTCCTGCATTCGGGGTGGATCTAGTACTAGTTTCCAATTAAGGTATCCGGGAAATAACTCTAGTGGACTAACTAGAACCCATGCTTTTCGGGTTAAAGTCGGATCCATGAAATTTTTGGGCCTTATACTGAGTTTTGGACTATCCAAACAAGCCACCATGTAGAGACCTCTTATAACTAAATTTTATTGAATCATCCATGGATTAAAATTTTATTGAAGGCACTTCATTAGGAAAAATTTTATTAATGACATTTCATTGTTTAAAATTTGATTGACAGCTAGGGGGTCTGAGAAGCTTGTTGATGGAGTTACTTAAGACGCGCCTAATAAAAAAGAAAAATGGAGGTATGTTTTATCAATGGGTTTATTTTTAATTGTTTCTATTATTATCTTGGCATATCTTAAATATCAATGTGGAGATTTGATTTAATAATGGGGGTAATTATAATGGTATGATGAAGCATGTAGACACATGGTGTGCCTAAATCTCATAGTGCAACCTTATTAGACATGAACATATTATATGGTGATGCAAAGGAATTATAAGGGGGTTGTTTTTACATGACACGTTGTAAAAATTATTATTATGCGTGAAATATTTGAAGAGTATGTGGAGTACATGATTTTAGAGGAAACGAATGAAAGATGTAGAAATGTGCATATTGATGGTAATATTGTTACGTCGCACTCTAACATGAAAGTTGGTGATGAAGAAGTTAAATATTTAATTCATCTTATATTTACAATAATGCAAGTAATTGGGGGTAGTTGTTATGCCCAAATTTTAACATGTGTTATTTTTTATGGGCCGATATTTATTGTGCTGAATTTATAGTTGTTCGGGTGGATTATTATTGCTGTTATTGAAGGCCCTCCGGGTTAATCATTAATGAAAGCCCTCTGGGGTTAATTATTGAAGGCCCTCCGGGGTTAATTATTGAAGACCATTGTTCTGTACTCCACGAGTTGTCATCGGCGGGGAGTTTTGGGTTGAAGCTGACTTCAGCTTGGAAGACCCTTTCCCTGTACTCAGGCGGGTTGTCCTCATCTGGGGCCTTAGGGAGCGTCCTGCATTCGGGGTGGATCTAGTGCTAGCCTCCAGTCAAGGTATTCGGGAAATAACTGTAGTGGACCGACTAGAGCCCATGATTTCCGGGTCAACGTCGAATTCATGAAGTCCTTGGGCCTTATACTAGGTTTTGGACTATCCAAACAAGCCTCCATATAGAGATCTCTTCCAACTAGGTTTCAGTTATCGAATAAGGGTTGAATAAGGGGTAGATAAGGTGGACTTTTCCTAACATGCTTCTACTTCGGCAAGAACTACGTGAGCTTGATCCCGTATTATAAATAGGGGTACGTAAACACATTGTTAGGTATTGGACGTTGAGAGCTCCCACTAACTAAAAAACCTAACAATCTCAGCCTCTAATATTCAACAAACACTACACTCCAACGAAATTTTCAGGAAAAAACGCCACCTTAAATCTTGATTATGACGATGAACCTCAAATTTTATTGTTACCAAACTCCTCCATCAATAAATATCATACATTATTTCACTTCATACATTATTTCACTTCACATATGATTAGGGATTAGGAATGATCTCAAGCTGATATATTCAAAAATTAGCTGAGGATTAAGAAAAATGTGTATTGATTTTTAAGGGCTTAACAAGAATTAAAAGTTAAAACAATATATTGAATTGAAAATTTTAACTCAAAAGTATATTAAAAAAATGCTATTAAAGTTTTCAAAAAAAGTGCTATTAAATATTCTATATACATTAAATCAAAAGTACTACATAAAAAACACTACCTAAAAAAATTACTGATACATAAATCCTGTAGTATACTCGTATTAAAGAACACTATCTGCATGCAGAGAAAGCAGTGAAATAATAAATGATATACACCTCCTTCCCGATCTACACTTTGATGATACAATGGTCCACAAACAAAATACTACTACTGCCTAAATGTTTATTACAGAATTATTTGTCTTTTTTATAAATAATTTATAAATTAAAATAAATATATCATGTTTAAATATATCATGTTTAATTTGTAAATTATTTATTTGATAAGTGAAACGTATATTACTAAAGTGATCGAAAGCAGCACATCTGGACATCTGGTACTAGTAGGCTGTATGTAATATTGAGTACAGATCTGGTGCAGTTCGAATATTTTTATATAATTTTTTGGGGATTTCTTCCGGCACGCCACCTTTTTACATTTTTAAGATGGTAATATTTATTTGGGAAATTTTATATAGTGTGATTGTGGTATTGGTTATTTCGTTTAGTACTGTCACGTTTTTGACTCCAAATATATGGTACCACCGAGTTTATGATTTGTTCCATATGCTATCCTTTTGTCATTCAAACGTTATGAAAACGTTAATTTGTTTAATTTTTTAATACAAAATTATATATGACACTCTTATTATATTGATTTTTCCATTTAGTACCATCAAATTTTTTACTTCTATATACGACACCCTTAATGTATAAATTAATTTATTTTAAAATTAAATTATAAGTATAAAGCTAAATATAGAAGACAATTATAATAATATATGTTATAAAACTAAATTGTATTAAAATTTTAACTGAATTAAATTTATATATTATTTGAGGAATCATGATGTTTATATATCTTAATCTATTCATATATTAATTTTTTATTTGCTTTAGAATAAACATTTCTTATAACTTTTAACAATAATCAACTCTCTTCCAAATAATAATAATCAATTACAGTTAAACCTCGATAATAATATTATGTAGTTTTAAAGATGGAGTCCTGAGAGACATTAAAACTAAGTAATTATATTGAAGTCTTTATTATAAAAGTATTTAAAATAAATATCTAATTTTGATTAAAAATGAAATTATTAATTTATATTTTATATAGAACTTATATGTTTTAATAAAAAATTATTATCTTATAAATTTATCGAATTATTAATTTACAATAAGGGGCCCGAGTCGGGACAGTAAAAAATATTAATTAATCGAGGTTATTAATTTATCGTATATTAATTTACTGAGGTTATCTGATTTATAATATACTAACATCTAATTTATATGAAATAAGGGTACATGAGTCAAAAAAATTAATAATCGATTATTATAATGTATAAACTAATAATTTATTTTTAAAATATAATTGTCTTCTATATATAATTGGTTTTATACTTATAATTTAATTTAACCCTTAAGATATATAAACTAATTATAATGTATATTATTATAATTGTCTTCTATAATTAGTTTTATACTTAAAATTTAATTTTAAAATAAATTAATTTATACCTTAAGAGTACCGTATATAGAAGTAAAAAATTCGATAATATCAAATGGAAAAGTCAATATCACAAGGATATCATATATAATTTTTCATTAAAAAATTAAACAAGTTAACGTTTTCATCACGTTTGAATGACGGAGATGTACTATATGGAACAAATCATAACCTCAGTAGTACCATATATAGGAGTCAAAAACGCGATGATACCAAATGAAAAAGCCGATACCAAATGAAAAAACCAATACCACATGCTCACCGTATAGAATTTCCCTGTCTATTTTATTAGTTTTGACATGTTCCATCAATTTATACCTTTAATCATTATAAATTTTATTCTCTGTACTTCAACTCATTTGTATAAAAAATGATAAAAAAGAAGCATGTTTCTAGATTTATTTAAAATACAATGATAATTTGGAATTACTCCTCATGAAAGCTTTAGATTCAAGGAATTTATGACCATGTTTGTTTCTTTTTATAAGTAATTTATAAAAAATCTCGAACAAAATTTATATATGATTGTTGTTCTATACTATATATTCATGAATTTCAATTCGTCAAGATTCTTTTTATTTTATTCGTTTTCAAAAATTTGATGTGTATGTCGTGAAATAAGAGCAATGCATGCCAAGCAGAAGTTTCTTGACCTTTTGGGCACTGGGGTTTCTTGATCTAATCTAATTAATTATTTAATAAATATTGCGTTATGTTTGATTAGATCATTTCAGTTTCCTTTTTTGAATTGGTTTGATTAGATCATTTTATCCATTTATTAAAATTATTAATTAATTAAATATAAAATTCTACTATTATTTTTGATATATTAAGATCAAAATTTAATACTGTACTAATCAAGAAGTTGTCGAAATCTATCCTATTTGAAATTAAATAATTCAGACTCAAAAAAAATGTTTGACCTTGTGCAATAATAATCGTTAATGTCGAGAAGACTGACAATAAAGTGCCAAAAGTGCACAGGCTTTGCGGGACAACCTAATTAATAAAGAATTCTCAAGCACAGTCCCTGTGATTCTGTGAAACACCGCATTACTCACCAACAGGGGTGTGTGTACATTGGGTGGAAAATCCGAACTTACCCGACCCTTATTTTAACCAACCATACCTGAAATAATATAACCCGATATATATATATGAGTTAAAAAAAATTTAACCTGTATTTTATGAGTTGGGTATGAGTTTTATTTTTTTTAACCCAGCCTAACCCGATTATTATAATTTAATAGACATTAATTTAGTTAATATATTATGCAGTGATGTAAGTGCAGTTTAAGTTTGTACAACTATTACATAAAGTAGTTTACTTGCAAGTTTTAAAAGAAGTCGAACTTAACAACTCTTTACCTTATTACAATTAATTGGAATGCCAAACTCGTAAATTCATTTTTATTTCATTCCATACGTAACTGTAAAGTGTTATTTAAATGATTAATAAATTATTTTGTCAATCAATTGAATTGTTTATCTGGACTAATAAATGTATAGTTATTGTCAAGTGACAACCAACATATTCTAACGTTATACTTTTTACAACTTACAAGCATTTGCATGAATTGCATCTTGTTATGCATACCGTTAAGACCTATCAGGATATTTTGAATAATTTATGTTAAATTTGCTTTGTATAAATTATTTTTTAAATATAAATTGTACAGCTCGTTCAAACCAACCGAACCTACCGAATCGATGTATAGTAAATAGGGTTGGGTTATGAATTTAATTTTCATGAGTCAGGTTAAAAATTTTCAAACCGATTTAATTCAATCAGATTGTTAAAATATTCTAAACCCGACCAATCCGACCCGCGTACACCGTGCTTACCAACACATACATACCCCTGTTTCTTGTCTTAAAACCTTAACCGATTTCTCCTCCCAATGTTAATATTTCATTTATAATAGTCATTTTGTACCCCAAGTCCCTACCCCCTCTTTTTTTAAAATCTTAACTATACTGATAATAATATCACAAGGAACAAGTTGATAAAAATAAAAAATAATTGTAAAACTCCTCATCTCAATATAGTTTATTCATTTTTAATTTCGTTTTTAGGAGTGCACATGCTTTTTGGCCGTTAATTGATATTTTCGAGCTCAACATTCAATTATTTAGAAAAAATTTAAATTTGAATATAACGGATTAGTTACAATATACAATGACTTTAAATTAATCAAATCCAACTCAATCCAAGCTTGACCCAAATGATATATAATTACATTACCTGGACACTTTGTATAGATACATCATGCTATATTGCTATGCATAAATGGTCTTCTTATTATATACATATTGTTCAAGTCCCATCTTATCTTTACAATTCATATTTGGACAAGAATACAAAGAAAACAAAATGCATGTTGTATAGACACACGGATAAACCACAAATTCCAAAATTTCATACCCAAATACCCACTCATCAACCACCAAGTTGGTAATTTTGGTATTAACTAGATGAATGGACATAATTTTATATAAATTATACTCTCATTTCAAATTACTTGTCATTTTAATTTTTTACGTATATTTTAAAGTGCGTAAAATGATATCTTTACAATTTTTTTTCCTTCAAAATATAGAAAATTAAAAGTACATATAGTTNATTTATTGTCTTGGTTGTACAGTGAACCAATTGATTCCATCTACCCCTGAAAATGAGGGTAAGTGAAAGAAAACAAGTCCAACCAGGGAGTAAAGGAAGATAGAGGTAAAATAAGCTTCCAAGTTATCAAATTTATCACTTTATACACATTTTCTTGCATATACATTCTGCTGGGGTTGCAAGAATATACAACAGTGAAAATGAGGAAACATGGATGGCAGCTTCCTTACCATCCTCTCCAGGTATCTTTGTGGTCTACTTGTATGAGTATCTAGCTCAACATTTTTGAATTTTTACTGTTTCATTTCCATTTTCTAGGTGTTACATTTTCAGTTGTTATTATACGTATCCGTGTAGGTAGTTGCTGTTGCTGTGTTCCTGGCATTGGGATTTGCTTTCTATGTGTTCTTTGCCCCTTTTGTAGGGAAGCAATTGTATCAGTATATTGTGATAGGGATCTACACCCCTTTGGTAAGCCTTTTATGCTCTTCATTGCTTATTACTACTTTTGTACTATATGCCTACTAGTACTATTTATATTCTTTTAATGGTTGAAGATCTGGATCCATACTTTTGTGCTGGTATTCCTAACAAAATTGTTCTTTGATTCTATGTTTCTCCTTAGCAGAACATTGTAAACCTGTACTTGTCTGTGTAGTTGAAATGACCTGTTTATCATTGAGCTTTTGATAGTATTGTGAATTTGTGATAGCCGCTAATACTACCATTTCAAGAATGTGCCAATGTGTCTTCCCCATTTTTGAAGTAATAAAGTGTAAGAATGATTTGTAGCAAAAATGAGAAGAAACATTTCTCTCCTTCCATCCTTCTCAGAAAATGATAAGTTATAATGTACAATCTCACTTACATCCCATTAGGTTGAAAGGAATGGTATCTGGCAAAAAATAGAATGAACAATTGTGAAGAAAAGAATGGAAGAGGGAAGTGTGAAAAGAATGAAAAAGTGCAAATTTGGTATGCTAAAGTTCGTGAATATTATGAGTAGGAGGTAGGAATGAGCATTTATCAATAAAATGGAAAAAGGAATGAAATTTATCAATAAATGCCTACAAAATGGTATATACATTATTACCAAACTTAGTGTTAGAACCCAAGTAACCTGTTACATATGTTTGGAATTTGTATTTTACAATGTATGTTTTGTTCATGAACCTATGTTGCCCGCGTAATTCTCTATGGTCTCGCTTAAAGGTTATGTTAATTACCCCTCCCCCCATTATGTTCTATATAGTCTTGTTTAATGGTACAAGTGATGCTACATTACTCCAATTCCAGATTGTATGTGCCTTTGGACTCTATATATGGTGCGCAGCGGCTGATCCTGCTGATCCTGGAGTTTTCATGTCCAAAAAATATATCAACTTTCCGGAGCACAAAAAGCATGATCGACTCCACGAATCTAAACTTGGTGGAGAATCGACTTCCTCAATACACGATGCAAATGCTGCAACAGTTGGAGTGAAACCCTTGAACAAAGAAATGAAAGACATGGATACAGCAACAGAAGATCGTACAAGTGAGATCGAAGAGATTTGTGTTGCATCTCAACAATCATTTTGTTTCAAAGTTCTGTTGGCTTTGTTGACTCCTTGTGCCTTTGTGTGCAACTGCTCAAATTCACCTGATGAATCTTCTGGACAACAAGCTAGTGAAGATGGCATGTTCTATTGCAGTCTGTGTGAAGTTGAGGTCTGTATGTACGTTTGGCATTGTGTGATGTTCACATTCGTGAACTCTGTTATTATGATTTTTTATGGATTCGATGCAGTAATATATACTAGACTGCTACTCTTCTTCTTTTTTTTTTCCATAGAGGCATCTAAAGTAGCTTTAAAATGCAATTTCAAATAAGAAAAATTATATAATGTTAACTTGAGGATTTGACAAGGGAACATGGGTTCCAAAATCCAAAAAGTAGTACAATTAAGTCCGAAAAGAGAAAGTATATCTTCTTTCGCATTAAATTGTGGTACATTCGAAACTCGAAAGTATATCTTCATAATTTTTTTCATATGATTGACTACTTGCAGGTTTACAAGTACAGCAAACATTGTAGAGTTTGCGACAAATGTGTGGACAGATTTGATCACCATTGCAGGGTATTTTGAAATCAATATCTAATAAAGAATTTCTTGTAGTTTGATAAGACATCTGTTTAACTTTCATTTTGGCTTTTTTGATAGTGGCTCAACAACTGTATAGGAAAAAGAAACTATCGGAAGTTTTTCTTACTCATGGTCTCTGCACTTCTGCTGGTAAGGACTACTGTCCGAATGCCAAATCTGTGAGATCACTAACAGCTAGTCAGCTACATACATTTGCTAAATGATTCTAAAAATTCTCATCACAACCTTCATGTTGCTTATGTGCCAACAAACTGGTACATTGTTTTAAATGCAAATGATGCACAACATTGTTGAGTATATTTCCAAGAATTTAACTGACAATTTCAAATGCAGATGAACAATGTTCAGTGTATTTCCATGTATCTAAAATAAAAAGAAGAAAATAGTTATACTTCCATTGCCTGAAAGTTTGCCAATTTGTGTTGAAAATCTACTCCAGAATATGTTTTTTCAATATGCCCTATCCTGCCAAATTATCATTTTGACATACCTCTGTAGCTGCTTTTTTCCCAAGTCTGCAACTGCAAAACCTTTTCTTTATACCTATTTTTGTTAATTAGATTCAAAATTATCAGCCGTCCCATATTATTTGGGGTTCCTGAACTTTATGCACTATATAATCTTCTATAAACTAATGGACTAATAATAAGCTTCATGAAGCATCATTTATTTCAAGTTATTGACAGTTCTGTAAATGGTTTGTGCACCTTGGACTTGAGATTGCAGCTTATACTTCAGTGGTCAACTGGCATTATGGTACTGATTCGCTGTTTCCTTGAGCACAAGAGATTCTCTGAAGATATTGCCACCAAGCTAGGAAGCAGTTTCTCCATTGTCCCCTATGTTATTGTGGTGGTGAGAATCATTCACATTTTCTTCTCTCAAAGTATTTGTCTTGTTCTTTTTTCCTTTTATTGAGTTTTATTAAAGTCCAGAGATATACGAGTTATGAGATTCTTTCGTTTCATAGGGGACAGGTGAAAATTGATATACTTATATTTGTAGTCATATTAACTGAGTGTTCTAAATGATAGGCAATGTGCACCATTTTGGCAATGGTTGCTACTCTGCCGGTTGTTCAGTTGTTCTTCTTTCACATTCTTCTCATAAAAAAGGTAAGTGGTCCAATTGTTTGGGTTATTAAATTGTTTAATTTTTACCTTATCAACTTATACCAAATCCCGGCAGCTTTGTAAATCTTTTGAATACATTTTAAGCTGACATGTTTTGCATAAAATACATTTATAGAGCTTCAAAATCATACTTATTCCACTAAAAAATCCTAGCAGANGCTGACATGTTTTGCATAAAATACATTTATAGAGCTTCAAAATCATACTTATTCCATTAAAAAATCCTAGCAGACAAAAAAAGCTCTGTAACCAAATATAATGAGTTGCTGTCTGATTCTTGGCCAACAGGGTATCAGCACATATGATTACATTATAGCTTTGAGAGAACAAGAACAAGGAGTTGGAGGTCAACAAAGTCCTCAGATGTCACAAGCCAGCTCTATCACAGGATTGAGTAGTGCAAGCTCCTTTAGATCCTTTCAACAAGGAGCTTGGTGTACACCACCACAACTATTTGTCGAAGACCAGGTATGAGATTGTAAGCAATCTTCCTGAACAAATTTTGCACATGCCTTGCTCTTGTAAAAGCAATCTTGTGAATTTATTGTAAATATTGGATAGTGAAGATGTTAAAATGCTGCCTTGTGCTTGCTGCAAACTTTATGATTTTGACAACATTCCTTCCAACCTAAAATACTTGATTGACGATCATTTTTGCAAGGTCTGTAGGAAAATTCATCTCTTCAATCCACACTATATCTTTATGCACAAACTTTGCACGGTGGCAATTAATTCCAGGTGTTGGAAAGACCAAGTCAATCAAAATGTAGTATTTAGCAAACATAAGCTCAGACCCTCCTACTTAGCAAAAAATAAAAAGGATATGGAGTATTTAGCAAGCTAGTTATATTATAGAGCAGTTATTTATAGCAGATACTCAGATTAATACTGTGGGATCTTATATGCTAAGTTTGGTTATTACTATAGTCACATTGAAATTCATCAGTTCACATACAAATTCTATCAATATGATGAGAAGCAAGAGCTGCCACAGAGGTTGCATTACTGTTAAGATTAGAGCAATATTTAATTGCTATCACAAGGAGCATTTTGATTAAAAACTGACAGCATGATCATGTATTCACGTTAATGAATTTACACTGTGGAGGCTTGTGTTGAGTCTTGAAATAATGTGTTTAGTAATAGTGATTGCCTGTTTTTGTTTGTCCAGTTTGATGTAGTTCCATCCGACACAAGATCGGTAAGTTCCTTAGGAAAGAAGACAGTCGGAGAAGAGATGAAGAAAAGTAGTGCTCCAGTAAAGATAAGCCCGTGGACATTGGCTCGCTTGAATGCAGAAGATGTTTCGAGGGCTGCTGCAGAGGCAAGAAGAAAATCTAAAATCCTACAGCCTGTCACTAGAAGAGACGTCCTTTACAGGCTTGATAGGGATAACAATTTTAGTAGCAGCGACCGCCACGCGTACGGAAGACAGGATTATAATAGAAAACGAGGCAGTACGCGAGTTCGACTCCCTGCAGAGTTTTCCATAGAAACCTTGACCAAAGTTTCAACCGATACTGCTGAAAGCAACATTACTGAGACATCTACAAATTTGGCTCCTCGTCAGCATGAAGCACGAAGTGCTTTCAGAACAAGCCTAGCAATGTCAAATACATCTGGAGTTGTTACTTCTTCCCCTGAGAGCAGTTTAGACTCACCAGATCTTCATCCATTTGGAATTTCATCATCAGGAGTTGACGAGGCAAGGAGACTAACAGCACCATCATCTGCTGCTCATGCTCCACCAGGATTCCCTCTATCCAGATCAGCTTCAGCAAGTGATGGATACGATGCATCTGGGGGAGAAGATAGTGACCGAGTTCCTTCCAGGGCTGTTCAAAGGCCCACAAACTGGAGCAATGTTCTCTTTGACTCCGTTCAGGATGAGAGTATTGCTAGAGTCAAGGGACCAGGTTCGTCTGGTTACGGTAGCAGCAGAAAGCTCTGAACACGGACAGTTTAACCATAACTAGAGTCTCTTTGTTTCGGAAAGTTAACTTCCTTTTTCTTTGCATGTCTTGATTTGTTCACTCTCAAAAATATCAATGGCCATCTTCAGCTTTGCAAGATTGCACTGCCTATCCAAATGACAAAGGCCATAAAGTTTTTGTTAGGAGAAAACATTATTTTGTTTATGGTTACCATCATTAGACAGATCAAAGGTGAAATTGCATTATCTGGCTGATAACTTAACTGTCCTCGATCGGTGTGTTCCACCATTGTAGGGGTACATTCTTATTATGAAATGAGATCTACTGAAAAAATCATCCGAATGTTGTACTGTACTCCGTAAACTTTTACTTGTGGTATCTATTCTAGTGCTCTCGTAAATTATTTTACAGTTTATTAATACCCTCGTAAATAATTTGCCATCGAGATTTATTTAACTTTCTAAATGAAATTATCATACTACCTTCCATATTGATGGACTTTTGTTGAGCAAAAGTACAGTTGTAAGAATTTTACCAGATCAATGTGTCGGATCAGACCATGTTTTATAGTGATTTTAAAAATTGATAATTAGCTTTACTAGATTATTTGTTCGTGCTACGCACACGGGTAATTTATAATTTATATATTAATAAATATTATTATAATAATGTAATATAATAAATATATATATAAATAATTATTTTAAATTTAAAACTTTAATGTAATAAGTTTAAATATTTTTATCTATTTTAATTTCTTCTTTATTACTGTATTATTTATAATATTTATATGCGTTAATTTTTATTGAGGATTTACTTTTATAATAATATTTCATAAATAATTTTTATTTTAAATTATGTATATCTTAAATTTTATTCAAAATTACTTTTTTAAAACTACTTATAATATTGTATATATCTTTTTTTAATATTTTATTCATATTATATTATTTCTTTACGTTCAAATATCAATTATATTTAAAATTTATTATTTAATTATATGTATATCAATTTTTATGTAAAAATATGTATTATGTTATATCAATATTTGATATGGCCATTGAATACCAAATTAAGATTATGAATTCAAACACACACACACACACATATCAAACTTATATATATTATATGATATAATTTACATTAATAAACTTAACATAATATTTCAAATTTTAATAAATTAAGATTAACATAAATATTATATATCACATTAAAGGTAATTATTAAAATGGGTTGATTAATAATATTGATCTTGTCCGAACATTATCCAATGGATCAAGCTATAAATTTCATCCAAACCTAAATATGAATATCAAAAATAAGGAATGAGTTATTCAACAATTTATAATATATAAATTGCTTTACGCATGAAATGTTATTTAGCTTTGGGGTTTCATGCCAATCTTTTATGATTCATGCAGCTTAATATCTTAATCATCTAAGAGAACCTGCATTTAAATTAACTACATTGTAGATTAAGGATTGTGATGTTTTTTCTTAGCACATTGGACCAAAGTGACAGCCATGAGGTTAATTTATAATCAAAATGATGCAATTACAAGTAAACCAAAGCAATTGACAAGAATTAGTCGGATACCCTTCTTTTCATTTTTGTTAAGTAACCAGCTCATCGAAGTGGTAACTTAATAATTTTGGTAATAAAAATCGATGTGTAAGTATTTACATTTTTGAATCAAACTTTTTTAAAAGGAAAAAAAATCAAATCAAAGCAAAGCAAAGCATAGTGTCCTTGCCATAATAAGATAATAAAAAAATGAAGTTGA
>QRFB01024305.1:1858-15148 GCA_008931105.1 Oenanthe javanica | reverse complement strand
TACCCTCCATTAACAGATCAATCGTATCCCACATCTGTTTGGCACTGGTGCAATTAATCACTTGATTTAGCATTGTTGTGTCCAGTGAATCCATTAAGATGCATTGAAGATGGTTGTCCCATGCAACTCTCTCTTTATCAGTGTTAGTAAACTCTGAATGTTCCTTTGGGGTAAACCCTTGAAGAACCCGTTCGCCGTCTTCTGAAACTGTTTCCGGTGTTAGCTTCTGAGGCAAATAGGGTCCATTTTTCAGAATTCCCACATATTGAGAATTACAAGTCTTGATGAAAATGGTCATCTTCTTCTTTCACAAAATGTATTTATTTTTATCAAATGTCGGGATTTTAATACTGCTAAGCTTTTGGGTACTCATGGTTGTTAAGAATTTTAAATCTCAAGAAATAATTAATTTCTCAAAAATTAAAATCAATTCGAATAAAAATTAAATATTGAGAAATAAAATTTTAATTCGAATTCTTGATGATTGATAGCCTTTTAAAAATTAGTGAATTTAAAATCTTTAAAAAAATTTGAAATTGAATTTTCTTTAAAAATAAAAGAAAATCCAAGATAAATTTTTTTAGATCTAAAAATGCACTTTTTCGAAAAACTATTTTTGGATCTAGATTTGTAACTTCAATCAACAAGCTGTGATACCAATTGTTAGGTCCAAAATCATCATAGAAGGGGGGTTGAATATAATGTGGTAGTTTTTCAAAATAGTTCGTGTTCACAGATACGTTCTTGTTGAGTAATAAATATGACAGTAATGAAACACACAGCAACAAGACATCTTTGGGAATATACTTAGTATTATATATACCCAGGTTGCTACACTTCTCACACAAAAGTATTAGCTGCAAATGAATCTAACAGCAACAATAAATACAAGCTTTAATGGCTTTTGATATTCTCTCTGTCTCTCTCTCAACTGTATCTATTTGTGTGTTTTGTGTTATATCTCATACAAAATGAAAATACATTTTGTTTATATGTAGACTTTACAATAAAGTGAAATACAATTGAGTGTCGAATTCTTTTCTCCCTGTATGTTGACTTGATTTGACTTTGAGAAATCCATAGATATTTTCTATGTGTCGAATATTGCCTCCATTTGCTTGTCCTTAGAAGATTCTCTATGTGTCGAATTTTCTTAGTCATAAAACAGCTGGGTGTCGAATTTCTTCTCCCATGTAGAGCTAGGTGTCCATTTTCCTTAATCATATATGCCTTAACCCTTCAACAACCTAGGTGTCGAATATTATTCTCATGAATACCCTAGGTGTCGAATTTCCTTCTATGCATGGCTAGGTATCGATTTTTAAGTCTCTCATTCCTATGTGTCGATTTCTTGATACATAGAAGTGGCACTTAACTTCTTTTTGGTCATTGCTAGGCTAGCTGTCGAATTTCTTCACCATGTATTCCTTGGTGTCGAATTTCTTTCTCCTTGATAATCTAGGTGTCGATTTTCTTCACCTTGTACAATGACTTAGAAAAACCTTGCTTACTTGGCTTCTGTCAATTCTTCTTTTACAATGAACATGTTAATCAAATTCTTTGTGTTGACACTTAGTGCACTGGTCTGGTTCACAAGTGACTAACATTGTATTGATCTTCATATTCTCAATCAAACCAATTGACATGAATGATGTATTCCTTTATTGCTTCTTGTATTCACTGAAATCTTCTGGCACTGACTATTTGAATCTTAATATCTGCTGAAACACTGAGTGACTTATTCTTTCACTGACGCTTGAACATAGTAATGAACTTCTGTCAGTGTTCTTCAATATTTCATCAAATACCCTGATACATGTAGCTACCTGATCTTCATTGTAGATTCCTGTGATTACATTAATAACATTATTTACCAGTCCTTTACTTTTAGTTGAGTTACAGATCCTCGATTACATTGCATGTTACATTATGCCTTACAAATATTATTTTCCAACTATATAAAATATAAGATATGAGAATATTTGGAACCCAGTCTCTATGTTTCGAACCCGTTCCTAATTTATGCTATTGTTCCAGAACTAGACTTAGATACCCTTATTAGGGGTACAAATGTGCACTCTTAAATACCTGATAATGGCGCGTGATTATTAAACTTTAGGTCCCGTCCACCGGAAAAGTGTGGTAAAAAATAAGAATAAGATGTTGGTCACTGGTAAAGTGTGGTCGTAGAGCAAGACTGTGAAATTTTATAAGATTATCGTACTATTTTGATTAAAGGATTTTTAAATATTAAAACTGTGGGTTCAATTGTTTTTCTCAAATTATTTTCAAAACTTATATTATTTTTGAAGGAAAATTATTTTATTAAAACACCCACTGATAGTCGATTGTTACTTGCTGGGCTGTGTAACTCGTTACTAACAATTTTCAGGTTCGTTGTAAGAGAAAGATGTAGTGCATTGGATTTCGAGGATCTTAGACTTGGAGTAGATGGGTTGTTAATTTGTCATTGTTAGTTGCGCTTTTATAATAGTTATTTTTATAATAGAGTTTTGTATTAATATATTGTATTGTATTTTATATTTTTTCGAATTAATGATCTGAAAAAGGTCGGGCCATAATAGTTGGTATCCAGAGCACTAGGTTCAAAACCTGTAGACTGCCTTTAGGCTTGACCTATAGGTAAGTTGGGTGATTAGTGACTTTTTGAATAGACTTGTGAGTGATGGTGTATAGGATTTCTGAGAATTTGGGGACCAAATTCTTTTCAAGGAGGGTAGTATGTAATATCCCGTATTTTTTAGAATAATAAAATGGATTAATAATAATAAAATAGGATTAAAATTGGATAAAGTTTAGGAATTAAAATTAGATTAAAATAATGGGTTTTTGAATATGCGTAAGATTTAAAATTAGATTAGAATAATGGGTTTTCGAATATGGGTCGAATTTGATTCTAGTAGATTTTGTTTTAGGGTTTTAAAACTCTATATATAGATTGAGATCTCCTTATTTTTTGATATTCTTTTTGAGCCACCAAGACTAAACAGTTGCAAATCTTTCTCGATGCAAATCTTTATTCTTTTTCTTCATCTTTGTTCATAAAATTCGTAGGGTTTTTCATACACAACTAAGCTATCTTGTAAAATAATTAATAAATTCATCGTAAGTCAGAATTCGTTGATTCTGGACTTTTTGGAAAGATATTTTCGTTCTCTACAAATTTCATGTTTCAAGTATTTCGAGAAAATATCGTTTAGAGGGTCACATAGGTTAAATACAAAATTGGGCAGATTCATAATTATAGAGACGTTTGAAGTTCGAGATGCGATATTTTTGTTTGGGTGCAATGGATTAAATATGTGTTTAAGGATGACGTAGATTCTTGAATTTTGAAGGTGTTACATACCTTACATGATTTATAGTGTCGGCTTGGAGGTAAGTACCTTGTGATTTACTTTTATTTTTGAAAAAGATTATGATACTCTGAATTTAGATTTCGTATATGGTATATGGATATTGTTTTCGAACTTAACAAGATATAAGATATGAGAATCTTTGAGACCATGTCTTTACGTTTTGAACCCGTTCATAATTTACGTTGTACTTCCGGAACTAGTATTAGATACTCTTATTAGGGCCACAAGTGTGCACTTTTAGATAGCTAATTAGGGCGCATGATTATTGAATTTTAGATCTCGTCCACTAGAAAAGTGCGGTAAAGAATAAGAATAAGAATAAGATGTCATACTATTTTTATTAAAAGATTTTTAAATATTAAAATTATGGGTTGGATTATTTTTCTCAAATTGTTTTCAAGACTTATATTATTTTGAAGGAAAATTATTTTATTAAAACACCCAATGATTTTTTAGAATATTTGGAAGTCAATTGTTACTTGTTGGGCTGTGTAGCTCATTACTTATAATTTTAAGGTCCGGTGCAAGTGGAAGATACGCATTGGATTTCGAGGATATTAGATTTGGAGTAGATGGGTTGTTGATTTGTCATTGTTAGCTGCATTTTTGTAATAGTTATCTTTATAGTAGAGTTTTGTATTAATATATTGTATTGTATTTTAGATTTGGTCGAATTAATGGTCCGAAAAAGGCCGGGCTGTAATGTATTGATATTTACTATAAAATTTTATAACTTTGAAAATTTATGTTAATATAATTTAATATTATCCGTGAGAAGTTATATAAAATGAGGACTATTGGTNATTAATATATTGTATTGTATTTTAGATTTGGTCGAATTAATGGTCCGAAAAAGGCCGGGCTGTATTGTATTGATATTTACTATAAAATTTTATAACTTTGAAAATTTATGTTAATATAATTTAATATTATCCGTGAGAAGTTATATAAAATGAGGACTATTGGGGGTTAGAGATGTGCGTTATTATACAATGATATTTATATATTAATATTCATAAACTTTAATGATATAGTAAATAAAAATTATAAGATAAGTAGGATTCTTAAAATAGAAGATATAGAATATAATTTAAATAAAATATAATCTTATCTGTGAGGAGTTTNAAGATAAGTAGGATTCTTAAAATAGAAGATATAGAATATAATTTAAATAAAATATAATCTTATCCGTGAGGAGTTGTATAAAAGGAGGACTACCGGGGGTTAGAGTTGTATGCATGATATATATTCTTTTTAAAATTAGATTTTATTAAAATTGAATGGTTAAGATTGTTTTTATGGTTCATTTAAAATTGAATGGTTATAATCTTTTTGTGGTTCACCTTTAACCAAAATTTTTAATTTTTCAGTTATAATAATATAGTATAGACAAGCTTAATTATAATAAATGGTGAGAAGTATGTGGCGCGTAATATTTAAATATATTTGTTTTTTATGTTATATTTTTATTAATATTTAATATTAAATTTTGTAATGTTGATAATTTATGTTAATACATGATATAATTTTTTATTTTATATAAATTTATTAATGATGTAAGTGATAGTAAATTAATTAAAAAAGTTATTTTGTTAAAAAATATATATAATAAATAAATTTTTATTCAACATATATATATATATATATATATATTATTTGAACTTATAAAAGTTAAAGATGTTAATATGTATATAATTGACGCCAGTGTTATAATAAGTAAAATTATTTTAATATAGACAAGTATATTCTTTAGGTTTATATAAAATAATTAAAAGAGTTAATTTGATAATAATTAAAATTTATATATAATAAATAATTTTTTATTTAATATAAATATATATATTTAGGCTTATAAAAGGTAAGTATAATAGTTCGAGGGTTAGACCCTTTATATTAGGAATCTTAGTGGGTAACGCACCTCCTTGACGGTTCTAGATCCTTCCTTTGATCTTCCTTTGATAGAAGTAATTTTCTTCTACGAATAGACGTTTTGGAAGTTTTCTTAGTGGTTGCCTTCTATTAGAACACATTAATTAGGCTGATTAATTGCCTGATTTATTAATTATGAAATTAATAAATTAATTAGGGCTCTTGGGTCTTAAAAAATGGGCTAAGCCATGGCTGGATATGTGACATGGTCAAGACCAAACTTTACAACTATGAGATTCTTCGAGCTTGAGGTATCGAGACCCAATTCAATGGGATACAGGTCATGAGCAATATATACTAATTGTGATTTATTCAACGAGCCAAATTAATAACATTAATTGCATGTGTCTTTAGGGTTATTTTTCACCCATATCATTTTCCCCAAACTTGTGTAAAGTATGCAAGACTTTGTAGAAGTTAAGGTCGATGAATTTTGTCATTGAAGTTTGCCTTTATAACTTTCAAAATTTTGCTAAACTCCATCTTGTCCTTTTAGAAGTTAGCCTTTCAATATTTTTCTCAATTCCATCTTGTCATCTAAGATATGTGGGTATATTCCTCTATTTACAGGAAATTTCTCTTACTTCATTTGCATCCTAAGATATTTTTCCTTTATTTTAAAGAATTTTTCTCTGTTTATGGGAAGTTCACTTATTTTTATGGATATTTTCCCAATTTTTTTGCAATTTTATTCATTAAGCCTTTTTCATATTATGATAATAATCCACATTATATTTTAATTATTGAAAAAATAGAAATAAAATATTAATAATATTAAAAAAAATCGGATATAAATTAGTATAAATGTAAGGTAACCTAATTTTGTCCTTTCCCCGTTATTTTATATTCCGTCGATATTCATCGTATGTGTGTTACTATGTATACTGTATAACTCCATCTTACCATTTCTATGGCTTTTCATCAGAGCCACTGTATATTACTGCAATTATGCTTGTTCTTGAAATCAAGCAACTTGTTTACGAACTCAAGTGTTGTAACATGCAATGTAATCAAACAACTTGTTTATTTGAATAAATTGGTTCAGAAGCATCATCCACCATCTTATAAAATTCTTGTATTGTTGGATTCGATTCTTCCTCAAAATTCTCAAAATGTATATTTGCTTCCCCAAAATCTCTTAACATGTCACCTGCATCATACATATCCCTGTCTTTGTAGCCAAAATTATTAAAACTCGTTCCAGTTTCCCCTTGCGGCATTTCAATTTCTCCATGTAAATCCCATTAAGTATACCACGGCATGATTTCATATCAATACAAATCAATTTTTAGAGCACTAGGAAATTTGAAAAACTTATTCCCACAATCTCTACATGGACATCTCATATGCCAATTATCTTTCTCGTCATGATATGCATAAGCAAATTTCAACAAACTATCCATACCAACTTTATATTTTTCTCATAAATATTTTGACTCATTATATCGGTTACGACTAAATCCAACTACGATCGAATGCCATCTACAAAATCAAGTTAACAATCAATTATAAATTTCATAAATTAACAATTATAAATTACAAATTACAAATTGTGAAGTTATCAATTAATTACAAATTTCAAGTTATAAATCACTATTACAAGAATATTACTAAAAGAAATTAAATAAAACAAATTGATTATTGAACTTACTAACATCAAAGAGAGTATATTTACTTGATAATTTATAATGACGTCATGAAATGAAAATATCGGGAATAAAGAAAAATGGTGAAAATGAAGTGAGGCAGCAAGAGGCACTAGCAGAAGAGAAACGAAGAGGCAGAGACAGACAGAAAGTAAAGTTGCAATAGGGTTTCTAAATCTGACGCGGTTAAATTTGACCAGATTGGGTGGAATTTAGTAATATGACCAACACCGATCGCATATACATATTCGACCAACAACGATCGGATTTATAATTCTGACTCAAAACAGCCGAATTTATATATTCGACCAAACCTTGTTGAATTTACAAATTCGATCGGAGATGGATGAATTTCAAATTCAACTGTATCTAGTCAAATTTAAACACACGACCATTACCAAGCAAATTTATATTTGTATAATTTTACCAAAATGGGCGAGCAATTTTTCTAGCTAAATATGTTAAATTTGACTGCTATAAATTCAATCATTTCTAGTCGAAAGTATAATTTTCAATTAGCGGGAAACTTCATTTTTTAAGCGGGTGGCATCTTCGACCGCCTGAAAAATTTTCAGTCGAAATTAATGTTAAATTCGATCAAACTGTTTTTGACTAACTCCAAATTCGACTAATTATTCTCGACCGACTTCAATTTCGATCGGAGAAAATAATTCTTATTATTAAATTTGATTGGTCGAATATAAAGTCGGTTGAAATTAGCCGGTCAAATTTACCCGTATTTTTTTATGGTGATTGAATTGTCATTTTTCAGGATAATAATTAAGAATTTGTATTAAAAAATTATTTAACTAACTATTTTCGACATGTATATAAAATTTTTAAAAATAAATATGTAACCTAATATTGTCCTTTTGCCCTTGTTTTTCAGCACGTTATATTTCGTGGGTATACATCGTATGTGTGTAGTATAGCAAGAAGCAAGCGCAAAGGTAGCTGAGCTCCATCCTACTACATTTCTATGGCTTTTGATCACGCCACTTTTTGCTAGTTTCCGATCACCTTTAATGTTAGTGCATAGAATGCACAAACTATTCCATTGGGACTGTGACCTAGCTGCGGACGCCCAAACGAAAACGCACTCGATCGGTTCGTGATATTTTAGTAGCACTCTACTATTTATACTAGTTAGAATTATTACCAACATTCTTACTATTACAGCTATAATATGTACACTGTAACAAACCCCTACTCTTACTTTTTTCATCAACTAATGGGAACGCTTCTATATGTAATAAACTGTACTTTTTTAAAATCTGTGATTTTAATTGTTTATTTTATGTAACTTGATTTTACTGTACAATGTATCACTCACACAAACAGATCGACTCATATGCTACTAGCTAGTGCATAGTAGCTATTATAATGAATAGAGGTGAATAAATCCATAAAAAGTGATAGTATTAAATTCTTCCTTGAATTCATACTGCAAGTCTGCAACAGTCCCATTCCGCTTTTGTCCTGCAAAAATCCTGACTGTGGCAGTCTCACACCCTACTACTTTAAAGATTGTATTATATTATTTTTATTTTATAGGTAGTAAATTTCCTTGATTTTGACACTCATCATCATGAGATTTTCAGCTCCCCATACACACATACAAAAGTATCATAATAATTGTACAACTCTCTCTCTCACTCTCTCTCAACATTATACATGATACATCATACAATTATGTCCATAACGTGTGTATGTATGTTCATTTCATTGCTTTTTGTAAATGTCAGTCAGTAGTCTTCATGCATGATGTTGAACTAATTGATTTGCCAGTGTATTCAATCTCCAAATCTGTCCTCTCATACTAGTATTATTATTATTATGTATGTGTGTATAGTATATATGTATGCATGCACACATCTCCCAAAATCCCGAAACTGCTGCTTGCTAATTTGCTTACCTCACAAGGCCGTTCCCGACCTATACTTAAAGCAAAACCTCGATCATCATCGCTTTTCTTTCGGGTAATCATCTTCTTATCTTTATTTTCAATCCCCATATCTCAAAACACATTATCATCAAGATACTATATTATTCTCATCTCTATCAGCTATCTGTGTAGCTATATATGTGTTGCATAAAAAAGAGGATGAAGAGTAGAAAGTACTATTGAACCCCGACAAATAAATATCCCTTGTGATTGGATAATTTTATTAAATGTTAAAAATATTATTGAAAGATAACCAAGTAATAAATATTTATCATCAGTCAAAGATGACTTTTAATTTATTTTTTTTACAAAATCAACCGATTACGTTATTTAAAAATATTAAATACACCTTAAATAGTTTCATGTTACTACTCCTAAATTACATGTCAGGTCTAAGGTATTTCGGTTATTAATTTCAACTCTAGCTCATCCCGAACTCATCTTTAAAATTATAAGTCTACTTATTTGAATAAAATATTATTAAAAATCTTTAACTTAAAGAGTAATTAATTTTCTCGCCTAAAATTTTTTAGAGACTCCATGTAATTAAGGACTTTGGTGCATGAGCTCGCGTGAAGGAACAAAACTTGCCAAGAACAGACATTCTCACGTACGATAATTAAATATTTACTGCATGCAAGAGGGACCCTGAAAATCAAGTAGCTTTTTCACTAATTTCTTGTACTACTCTCCTACAGTCCTAGGGTTTAGTGTGGACCAACCATGCACATATATATTAAATGCATTCTATCCCTAGGGTTTTATGTTCTACTACATATGCAATCTGAGCTTCAGGTTGGAGTCGTTGGCCCACAGCCAAACAGCTACTAATTTAGCTCATATATATATAATTTTATTTTGTTAAAAAATAAACTTCTACTCCCTCAGTTCCATTAGATTCTTAATATTTTTGATAGAGTATAGTTACATAACTTATTTTTACAATTTTCAGTTTTTAAATAAAAATTAAATGTTTAAATTTTATTCAAAAAAAATAATTTAAAAATAAATTACGGAACTATACTTTATATGCACCTTAAAATGCGTGTCAGACACTCTTTCAAAAATTTTAAGAATCAAATGGAATGAAGAGGGTATATAAATACTCAAATGCTTCATTTGACTCAATCTCTCTCTTATAAGAGCAACTACAATGGAGACCCATTTGGTGCATTGGTCCACGGGAAATGGAAATGGCCAGCTAAGTGGGTGTATTTTTGCATTGGATGGAAAGAAAAAAAACTTGGCAGTCCCGGGATAGTGGGCTCGCTCCACTTCCTTACTTGTATTATTTAATTGTTACTTTAATACACATGCAGGCAGACTAACATTATAATAGTAACGTTAATATAATGTTGGGTCCCAGAAGTATCGTAGAGGGGGGGTTGAATATGATACTCACTAAATTAAAAGAATCTTTCAAATCTTTTGCGAATAAAAAATTTAGAGTTCGGTTAGTGGGTTCAAATTCATGAGATGAAAAGTATTTAGGAGGTTGACTTACTAATTTTCTGTATTTATGAATAATCATTAATGTTCTAGAAAATTAGCAAGTAATTTAATGAGATAAGTTTCGGAGAATATATCTTTCGTATATAAACCCTGAGGTTGTTACACATAGTTAAAAATATAACTGGTTTCCAAAGAACATATTAGTTCTTTCCTTCTACAAAGAGATATAATTTAATCTCTATACAATATTTGACTATGTGTTTGTACTAACGGAATCAAGCTAACAGAGAGTGTTTTACAATAGCCCTATGTATTTGCAACTTAATGAACCGGCTAGAATATAAAATTCCGGTGAAGAAGGTATATGTATGGCTTTGTGACTTCTTCTTCTCCGGCTTCCATTTTCTCTTTGTATCTCTCTGGTTGATTATGTGTCTCCATAAATCCACGAATCAAAATGAACCAGTCATTTTGTTTTTATATGGTGTAGAATTTTCAAATCAATTAAAATTGATTTGCTTCACAATGCTTCAAGTCCTTTGTTGCGCTTGTAGATGGTGAGTGATGTGTAGGTCACAAAATAGCTTTTATTGTGCCTTGCTAGTTTGTTGCGCCTAGATATACTTTTGTTGCGCCTCTACACCTATTTCTTTGTATAGGCGCCACCACTGCCTTAGTAAACTCATCCCCTAGTTTCCTTGCGCCCCTTATCAAGGTTTGTTGCGCCTATACTCTTATTCCTATGTATAGGCGCCATAAAACCTTCACTTAAACTATTGTTGCGCCTAGGACAAGTTTGGCTGCGCCTGCAATCTCAAAACCTTGTATAGGTACCACCAAATATACCCTTGGAAGTTTTGTTGCGCTTATTACTTTTGTTGCGCCTGTAACTAGTTTTGTTACGCCTGCACACTAAGTTCCTAGTGCAGGCACCACAAACTACTTAAATTCTATTTCAAACTTTCCTTGCACCTTGGTTATTGTTTGTTGCGCCTCTCCATAGCTTCAAGAGTATAAGAGCAATCAAATGTAGTAATACTTGCCTTAAACAATTTCTTGAAATGCTTGAAGTATTTGCCACCTGGTTTTCACTCTTCTGGCTTGATCAACTGAATTTCTTCTGATAAATCAAAGTAATTCTCTCCTTGTTATGTTGACACTTAGTGCACTGGTCTGGTTCACAAATGACTAACACTGAATTGAATTCCCTTGACTTCTGTTCTGTTTCAGCTGATTAACCTTGGACTGTTGCAATGCTTCAAACATTGACTGTTGATAAACATAGTACTTTCACTATAATCTTTTTTGGTACTTAGACAATGTCTTCATTATTACCACAATCTTGAATACTTCATTCTCTGCTCTTCACTAACGCTTGAACATATGAATGAACTTCTTTTATTGAGTATAACTTCAAGACTACAACTATCTTCTTTAACCTTTGTTTTTACCCTTCTAGATTCATATGCTTTGAACACTGTTTACCTTCAATCAATGCCTTTACACTGAAATCTTCTAGTTGTACTTCTATATTGAATTTTTAACACTTTTGAAACCTTGAAAGTCATTACACATTATTCTTCACTGAGGCTTGAACATATTAATGAACTTCTTTCAGTGACCTGTAGTATACTTCAAAACTTCTTCTGATGTTTTGATTCACTGTATTTGTCTTATCTTCATTTCTTCCTGATTTCTGTGTAGACGTAATATTATTTACTTGTCATGTTCTAGTGTTGAGTTATCACGATTACTATTCATACAGCTTCGTAATCTCACCAACAATCTCCCCATATTTGATTGTTAAACTTAGCAAACAAATCCCATAGAGAGGATAACTCACTTAACAACTAGAAAAAGTAATGGTCCGAGACCTGTAAATAATGCTACTGGTTTTTCTGGATCAGATTCTTCATTTCTAGAATTCTTTTATAACTGAAATGAAAGATGTTTGTTCCTCTAGCACTGAACTGATATTCATGTAGTACTATCTTCATTTCTGTCTGTGTTTGAGCTTTTTCTGCTTCAATATCCTTCATAGTTGAACTTAAAGAATTTATCATGAACAGAGCTTCAAAAGAATTAAAATTCCTGGGAACGTCTTTAATAGAACATAGCTCAAATAATGTCATCCCCCTAAGAATGTGATTCTTGTTCTCTTTCTTCTTCTCCCTTTAGATAATCAATGGAAGTGTCACTTCTTTTCTATACATCCCATTTCGATGAGGAATCTTCTACTGACAACTCCTTTCAAGTATAGGATACAATTTCTTGATTCTCTCATATTCTGTTGTTTCCCATGAGGATCAGAAGATAAGATTTTCGTTTTCTTTCTTGTCTAAATTCTCCCCCTAAGGATATTAACTTCTCCCGTAAGGATACAAATATAAGACCTTCTCATTTTTCTTACTAAATTCCCCCCCTTAGTTGAGAAATCCTCCAACGGCCCATGATCATTCAAATGGCTTGTCTTCCAAAGAAGGTTATCGTCTGTCATTGATTGGAAAAACATAGTAGCTTTTCTTTCAGAAGAATAATGGTAAGTGTTTGGTCTATGGTTTCCTCACTTCTACTACGTTATGTTGGTGTTTACACTCAAGTGTCGAGTACTTAGAAGTGTTTCACTCTTTCTCTCTCTATCTCTCACTCAAGTGTATCTCTCCCTTACTTTCACTCAAGTATTTCTCTCTCTTACTTTCACTCTACATTCCAAATATAGCATTATGTATCTGTAAGTGAAATCCGTCAATTCATTTATATTCTCATCACCTGATTCATCAAAATGAACTGAATTACTATCAAGTGGAGAATTGCCTCATAGAGGTGTTCTTGATCTATCATGCATAAGCACTATCTCAGCACCAGACTCAATAGAAATTGCTAAATCACTGTCTAGTGGAGCCTCACCTCTTTGAGATGGGTTATCCCAAGATTTTAA
>QRFB01024304.1:0-16200 GCA_008931105.1 Oenanthe javanica | reverse complement strand
CTACCATTGCCGGAAGACTTTCTAACTACAACCACATACATACATCAGAACCTACTGTCATCACATTCATACCACGAGTAACATGCATTTTTTTAACATACACGAGCACCAATCATACAATATAAAATAGTCAAAACAACTACAATTTCCACTCTCAACGCACATTAGTACCTCCACATTAATAGCTTAGATATTACAAAACTACCAAAAAAACCCTAATCTCCTATACACTTACTTTATTTGCTATTTCGAGTGAGGAACGATTTTTCAATTACCTTACGTGTACATAACTACATATTCAATACTAGACACTCAAAATAATCATCCAATAGCCTATATATTTCCTAAACTAATTCCATCGAAAAACAAACCAGACACTACAAAACTACTCCGAGACGAACCAAAAAACAAACTAACACCCAATAATTCTCAATAAAACCTAACCTAATCAATACTTACTACACACAATTAACAACAGATTATCAACAAAAAATCTTCAAACAAATAATAATAAACACACTTTCGCAACTAAAAGAAACTAATTAACGAAAAAATATCGACATTAAAGTAATTATAAAGATGAAATTGACCTTGTTTTCGAGTTGAGAAGCAGTAACGTTGAGTTGATGAGCTTGAAGGCCTTCACGGCGCTTCTTAAGTAAGCTTTCTTCTCTTCTATTCTTTCGTATCTCCACCATATTATCTTCTCTCCGGCGCCGACCTTCTTCTGCGTCGACGGCGACTTTGTATCTGCTCCGGCGAACCTCGGTTCTCGCATTTGGTCGGAGTGACATACTTTCTTGTTCTAGCTAGATCGAAATAGTGTATCTGCGTGCTTGGTGATTATAGACACAGATGAAATGTAAGTATAGGTTTGGTTTTTGATTAGCAGAGAGATGCTTTGTTGGTCGAGATGAAAATGTAGGGAGAGAGTGACGAGTGGGGGGTTTAAATCGGCTTTGTTGGTGGTTTTGAGGTGAGATGATGTTGGGCTTTATTTGTTGTTTGTTGGGCCGGGTTTAGTGTTTGGTTTTTTTTCATGGATGCAGATAAAATGTACGTGTAGGTTACTTTGTTGCTATGCAGCTATGCTTGTTAGATTAATAATGCAACTATCAAAGTAGATTAATATTGCTTGTTAAATTATGGTTTGAAACCAAACTAATCCCTACTTTCACAAATCAGTGTGGTTTGGTTTCGAGATTTTGTTGTCAATTTTGAATTTTACAAAAAATGTTACACTAATTTGATTTAAATTTTTTGATAATACAGATCAAATTAATTCGTAAACACTCCTAATTATTTTATTCCACCTCTTTTTGCAATTTTAGAACCATTTTCCCTTCGTTGTAACCTATTGTCCACCATCTCATTATTCATCATTGTGTTACAAAACTAATTTAATTCTAAGTGTCTTTTGATAAATTTAAATAATAAAAATATAAATGTATAGCAATTTGAATGATCAGGGATTTTATATACACTAGGTAGAAAAAAATTTCACTTAAACAATGACATGAACCGGAGTTGATACATCACGAGGAGCAGCAAGATTAAAATTCTAACTAAAAATATAAATTTTAACTACGCTATGTTCCCGAGTTAAAGGGAAAAAAAGAGAAAATTTGTTATTTTTTTGATTTCAAATATTTTCAAAAATGGAGAGAAATTTTTAGAAATAAATTATATAAGAAATTTTACAATGTTTGGATTTTAGGACGAAGATCCAAATATAAGTACGAGTGGTGAGGCACTCATGCGTGCACATTAAAGTATGTACTGTATAAGTTATTAGAGTTGTTGGTTTTCCTTGTGCTGGGTCTTGATTTGTTGGTAAAATTGCTTAATAAACTGATCGGCTTTGTCATCAATCATCACATCTGCGGCACAATTCTCAAGCACATTATCATCACCTTCTTCATCCGCATCAACTTGTTCGTTTATGTCCAAATCAAGAAGATTAAGAGCCGATGCATATCGACGCATTCCAAATTTTAAATCTCGGAGATTATTAGTGGACTTGCTATAAGTCATGCCGCCCTTTGTCATGAGTTGAGAGATATTTCCTGTGGATACACTATATTTGTGTCTCGTGGCTGGACGATCAGAAGCATTGTAAGGTGATACACTTTGGCTCATGCTGCCCTCAGATTCTTGGAGATTATCATTTGATGCACTGGGGCTCATGCCCATATTGGCTAAATCCTGAAGATTATTAGCGGAAGCATATTTTCTCATGGTCGACAAAGGCGATGGTGAACTTGGATTTGATCCCCCATTGGCCCCATATTGGGGCGATGGTGAATCTATATTATTATTACTACTTTTATCATTTGAGCTGCTACGTGCCTTGATCCTTGGCCTAAACAATGGGAACCGTGACTTTTTCTTGACTACTTGTTTACCATCATCTCTGGAACAGGATGGGCCGACGGTGGTACCTGAGACAATCGAGGTCTTGTCATCCATGACGAATATCTATTTGTTAACGATAGATACTAAAATTTTGATATATTATCTAAGAACTAGCTCGCCCTGCAAATGCAGGGTGAGAGGGTAAAATAAATGTTTCAACTTGAGAAATCTTTTTACCAAGTGTTGAGTTTTCGTATGTTTGGATTTTGTTGCAGGTTCTTAGATAAAGAAAATTCTGATATTTTGCACAAAATGTTTTGATATACTAAACTGCCCATGTTAAATGTCAAACAAAACAGAGGTGCATGAGTTTCTTGATATATTTTTAAGGGCAAAATGGCCAAAATATATAACAGTTGATCATCAACCAGTAATTTAACTAGTGATGAGGCGAATGAACAGGAAAGTTTTTTAATGGTCCAATATATAGGAATTTCATACTACTACCGTAAGATTAAAATAATAATTTCAACTCTCTCCAAGAAATGCATATCTCTACATTTCGAGTTTACTCGATATTTTGCTTAGTAGTCACGTTTCTACTATATTTCATCTACTTTTACATGATTTACATGATCATTTTATTAAAAGAGATGGTAGATATTCTGATCACTTTCATTGTTTTTTATTTTTATATGTTATTCTCTTAAAATTGACAAAGATAATTAAGAATAAACCCCCACAAGCACATGACTTGAAGACAAAGATGAAAGAATTATGATTTTAGCATGCATAGCACATCAACACTTTTTTGCTGAAGTTACCGTCTAGCAGATACATCTTCTGAAACTACAATAAATCTTAATAAAAAATATTGATAAATCTCGTAAGATATATCAACAAGACAATAAGATGTAAATTTTTATAGGTACCTAAAAAATTAATAAAACTGGAGTTAAGTAGTCTCAATTAGGTTCAAACATATTTTTTTGAGTGGCTAGATCGTATGTTTCAAAGAAATGGTAAGGTGAGTGGAAGATTTTGGCAATGGCAAGCTGAGCTATTTGGAAGGCAAGAAACGAATTAGTGTGGCTAAAAAGAGGGACAGATATCGCGATGGTGGTGGCAAATGCACATAATAGTTTTGATCAATGGACTAAAGCTCGGGATAGAACTAATAATTTGATGGTGTTTATGTTGCGAGAAAATGGAGCTGAGCATTGGGTCAAACTACTCAGAAAAATGATCAAAGTAAATGTAGTTGCGAGTTTGCAGTGTCGCACGTGATTCAATTGGCTTTCTGATTGGGGCCAAATGTTGTTGCAGATTAGGGAGAGTTTTCCCAGGGGTCACAGAAGCTTTTGGGTTGTATAAGACTTTAAGCTAGATCAAACAAAATTCATGGGAAGATTTAATAGTTGAAACACACTGTCTTGTGGTTGTTCAAACAATCATATGCTCTCTAAGTATGTGTTCATATTTTGGTGAATTTATACGTGAGTGTAGGATTTTATTATATAGTCTACATAATGTCTAAGTAATTTTTATTAGGCGATCAGCAAATGGGGTTCCCATACTATTGCAACAGCTTTCTAATAATCATATATCATAAGAAAAGAACGATAAAATGCACGTATACTCGGTTATCCTGCTCAACGAGCCTTATTTTAAATCATATTGCATATCTGCATGTGTCTATTTTAATTATAAAAGTAAAATATTGATCAACTATCACTAATTTTTCTTTCTAGCTAGCCTAGATTTAAAAATCCTAAACGTAATTATCAAACTAGTTAGTAATTTCTATCTATATAATTTTTGCAAGTTGTAAGCATTTTAAATGGGTTCCCATTCAAATTTACCATACATAACCGCAAATGTGAAATACCTAATATGATTAGGTTCATAAAATTCTGAAAAATGTAACACCACAGGTATTATTCATTCATTAGGAAGATAAAACAACCATGATATTAACGTGCATGCATGCAGGCTGCAACTACGTACACGAGTACAAATCTTGTACATATTTTTTCCTTTCACAATCTATCTTCTCAACCCATGATACAAGAAAGCATCATATAAAGGAAAGAAAGAATATGAAACCGAAAAAAAAGATTTGTATATAAAAAACGCCCAAATGTACTTGATATTATCAGCTTTGCTATTGTTGGCTCCTCATTTGTTCATAGAATCTGGCAATGAAGTCATCTGCCTTGGCATCAATCATATTATCCGCCTCACAGTTTTCAAGTACATTATCATCGTCATCCTCACCATCTTCCTCGATATCTTCGTCTATATCGAGATCATGAAGATTAAGAGCAGAGGCGTATCGACTCATGTTATCTGACATTTTTCTTAAACTATTCGTTGACGTACTCTTCTTTATTATTCCTGATCCTGCAAGATCTTGAAGACTATTAGTCGATGCATAACTCGGTGTGCCCCAAGAAGTTGTGGACAAAGCAGGAGATGATGCAAAAAATTCATCCTCTGAACGTTCAGACGTTGTCGAGGTCAAGGGTACACAGAAAGCCTTGTCAGGAACTGGACTTTGTGGTGGCGTAGATAGGCTGTCTTGCATATGTAAAGGACGTATTGACCACACAAACTTTTTCCATTTTCCATCTGATTTAGAATTATCGTTACATTTAGGAACATTAAATATATTCGTCATCGCTTTTGGTTTTTCATTAGGGCGATTTCGCAACAGAACCATTGCGGTCTTGAAAATGCTAAATCGTTTCTTCTGTTTTCCTCCATTAATAATTTGGCTTTTCGGGTCATTGTGGATGACGATGATGGCGTTATTGGTTGATTTATCTTCCATAGCATGAAAAAGCTACCAGTGTGTATAAATATATTCTAAGAATATTTAGGGTTAGATTGCTCTACCCTGCAAAATGCAGGGTGAGAGGAATAGGAAAGATTGAAAGGAAATTATGGATCCCTTTCATCATTTATACTATCATGTTCGCATTTTTTTATTATGTTATGACCATTTTTAGGCATTCAATATTATATAGAGAGGAAAATTTGGGGTTGTTCTGCGTGGCTCTCTCCCTCAGCTAATATGTTTTTCTTAATTTCTAGCCACTCTCTATTTTACTATTACATTATCATCAAACTCTATGTCCTCTCAATGTCAAAAGACAAGCATAGTTGAAGGCATTACAAATATATATGTATACATTAATGCATAGATATGGCTGAGCAACTCGAGAGCTAGGAAGTATTCTTTAATGTCTATTCAATTCGGTTTTTAACTATTTTTTTATATCAGGTTTTTAACTATAATTGTTATCAAAATGTATACATCGGTTCAGTTCGGTTTCTACTTTTTCATCGTAACCGTACCGTTAAAAATGGGTTTTTCAGTTCATTTAATGGCTTGTTGGTTTTGATTTTTATCGGTTTTTAATTTCTGAAAATTAATGTTATAATATAATGATAATAAAAAAATATAACTATTATTTTAGTATTTTTATGATTGTCATAATATTATAAATAAAAAATATTATAATTAATAAAAAGACAATTCTAATATTAAACTTATCATTTAAATTTCAAAATCAATACAATATTATAATAAAAAGCTAAATAATATTTTCATTAAAAGATCAATAATTAGGTTAAATTAATAGATTAGACGTAGTACATAAATATAGTAATATATTTATTATATATTATTAAAATTAATATATAATTGTCTAACTCATAAGTGTTTAAGTGATTTAAGTGTATACAATATAAGTGTTATATATGTCTAATATAAAACTTATAAATTTTAAAAATAATATATTTTTTGTTCGGTTTCTAAGTACGGTTATCGGTCAATGCCAAAACCGTAATCAAACCGATATAGCGGTTCGGTTACGATTTTTTCGTTTATGGGATTTTTTCATTTTAGTTTTTCGGTTTTTCATTTTTTTCTCACCCCTATCTCTTCTTGGAGTCCTGTTCTATATATAAATATTCAAAGAGCTCTTTCATATAAGAGTAACTCCCATTGTTGACATTCTTTGCCATGTCATGTCACTTTAAAAAATATGCTTCTAAATGTGCCAACTTCATATCTTACCTTTTAATTAAATAAATAAAATGATAAGTAAAAATGAACTAAAAATTATAATATTTATTTTATAATATTTAATGTTAAAGATATTATTTTATATAACTAAATTTATATTCATATGTTAAAGATATTATTTGTCATTCTTATAATTATTATATCATAATTACAATACTTTTATTATTTAATGACAAATCCTAAGAATAATTAAATATAAAATCATTTAGTACAATGAGATAAAAACAATTTATCAAGTATGATATCTGAAATTTGGACCATATATGTTCTACTAAGTCAGCTTGAAGATCATGACAGGTATTTATATCTCGAATTTCAATATTATTTTCGAATATTATCGCAAAATCACTGACATGGTAATACATTACTTTAATATAGTTGAAGTGTATATGAAAACTTTATCATAATTTAAAATTTGACAAATTTATGTAAGAGACCTATGAATAATAGAGACCGATTTATAACACAGAGATAATTATTGGCTCCCGTAACACCAAAAAATGCATGTCAAATCCAGATATCTTGTGACACAACTACTTGCATACATTTTTTGTATTATGTGATCATCTCGTGTAAATTGATCTTTCCAAGCAATTAGACGATTTTTAAATTCCCAATGCATACAATCAATACTTACATTGATGATTTCAATAACATTATGTCCCAAAAATAACATTTACACCATGCACAAAATTGACTACGCAATTTATATTAATGATTTCAATTATTCGAGCATACTCAACATAATCAGCGACCGGTACATATGCAAACATTTGCAAAGCAGCAGTGCACTTTTGTGAATATAATTTATGTTCTTTATTAATATAATAATTTAGAGCAAGTAATTATTAAACTCATATATATTAAGTAAAAATGTATTATTGTTCAGTGTACATGAGTAACATGCAATATGTACCATTTTAGAGGATTATAACAAATTTCTTATCTTTAAACCAAATCTCAAAATTAGACATAAATTTGTAAGTGCTCAATATTTGAAACACATTAACCCAACTACTTAGACCATGAAACTTATAAAATTTCCTAACATTCTTATCAATTATATATTCTAAGTGATCGATATGAGCTAAAAATAACCATACAGATATAATTAATGTGACCTAAGATGGTCCAAAGCGAATACCCAATTAATGATGCCCAAAATCTTAATTATGGAATAAATTTGTAATTAATTGTGTAGTCTTTAAGACATGTGCTTCTATAAGGAATCAATCTTCTATAAGAAAGGAATGATATAGAATTTCAACCAAAGAGGTGGCTTTCCCACTAAGATTACTAAACCTGCTATTATTCTAAGATTCTCAACATTTATATAAAAGGTATCATCCCTCAGAACAAAACTATGTTTTGACTTGATTCTCAATATAACTTGATATACAAAGGCATATTGTTAAGGACCAATTTCGTCCATGAGTAACAAGAAAAACCCTAGCTCCGAGAGTCACCCTGCCGTAAAATCACACATTTACATTAAAACCGCGTTAAGCATGTACTAGTTTATCATTGTTTTTTATTTATAATATTAAGCAACCTAAAAAAGATTTAACATAGGTCTTTAGAAGTGGGAAAGATTATAACAACGTCCTTAGTAGCAAACGGATGCAACTACATGTACGGTGACTAAAAAAAGACACACATATACCGAATCACACTAATAAGCAGTAATAGGCATAAACATATTGAAAAACAGACTATGAACAACTTAAAGAGCATATTTAGCTCATATATTACTAAGTTAATATTAATTTTTAATTTAAGCATTTCTATAAAATCTAAATTTGTAACAACCTTGAGGTTTTTAATCAGTTGCTCATTTTTTTCCTGATAATTTATATTTGCATTACAATATCAAAAAAAGACTATCTCTTAAAAAATAAAACAAATCATATATAGTACTAATATAAATCACTCTTTTTATATATTTAGTTAAATAAAATATTACACTTCATTTCATAAATGTAGACCTTAGTCTACAACTACAACTCCAACATATTAGTTTTAATATGAGCACACAATATATCATTATCATTCATTTGATCAATACTTATATGTGATGAGGTATTCATGACAAGATAGTCCATATACTTTGTGATCATTTGTTCTTCAACCTCCTTCTCACTTATGGCTACCAACTTTTCAAATGCAAATACTTTACATTCAGTAATCTCCATGATGATGCATGTATATCTTTTTTTTTCCTTACCTCTTTTCATTTTTTAGTTGTTTTTTTGCCAATGAGACGCACTTCACATACCTCGTTATCACTTACATTCACTTTTGATGATGAAATATATTACCCTAATTCAAACACCTTAGTTCTCTTTGCATTTTCTTTTAGATAATTACATTTCATTTTGATCATCGTTTGACAATCTCCAATAATCTATAAACTAGAAACTTGAGTTCTTATTTCAGATTAATACATTTGATGCGCATTATCCATAATTTGTTCATCTGACCAATCACTATGGCGTGCTTGTTGTACTCATTTATAATAATCTTTAAAACACGTAATTTGTTTTTGTCTTACCCCCAATGATCTTAGCATTGCTTTTCGCTTCTTGTATATCCTTTTTTATTATTGTTGTTAAAGTAATCTGCAATCCTGCCCCAAAAATATGAAGATGTTTGGTAAGCCCCTACCATGACATCCTTTGATGTATTAAGCCATCAACTTATTACAAGTAGTGTACCTTTTTTTTTACTTTACTTTTTTTTTTATACTTATTTGGCATGATTCTTCTTCTTTAAAGAATGGTGATATTTCAAGTGATTCATCTCGAAAAGAAGTATGAAATGCATCATTTTGTGTTGCCTTAAAAGAGTCAAGATTTTGAAAGGTAAAGGATGATATGAATTAATTTAATAAATTTTGGAAACTAATGCTTCTCTTAGTGTAGTGAATGTTTGAAATTTCTAGATTTATATAAGAAGGATATGATAAATTCTGAGAATATTGAAAACTAAAATCTCGGTTATTGGTTCTATAAAAAAATGATGAATCTTGACAATTCATTTTGGAGGAGATTTTTTTTTGCTAGGTAAAAAATTTATAACAAAAAAAGTCTACATGGATAAAAAGGAGCATATCCAAATTAAACAAAGTTTCAATCATCTATAAAAACCTAACATGCCTATCATGCTAATTCACTAAAATAGTGTAGCACAACATGAAAATAACTTAGCTATCTTTGCTATTTTTTGTATAAAACTATCACAAGTGAAAAGTTTTTCTTTGAACATCTATTTAATATTTTATGCAATAACATCAAATGTTAGACCCATGATTTAAGGTGTAGCCAAAAGGCTTTAAATGGTAAATTATAGTGTAGCAGTACTAAAAAGTGGTGATCAATCGTTGTTTGGTAGCTCTACAACTCAATTTTTTTTGAATCGGATTGTAAATTATTTTTTATGAATATAGGATAATAATTGATAAATCGGTGAAAATGGACTTAATCAATAATCGTTAGTAAAATTTGTGAAGAAAAGATCAAAATTAAATTGAGTATATTGAAAGTGGTGTAAAAAATTGAAGCATGAGTCTGAAATTTTAGCAAAAAATAACCATGAAATTAAACGACATCTGCATAAACAAAAATGTCAACCGAAGTCCCAATGAACGACAGAAACCTGGACCTAACTGACTTTTATAGGAATGCACCTTCTTCAACTTAACAATGTTGTCATGATTAAGATCATACAAAATTGATATTTCTCTCGTTATCCAAGTAGGTATGTTGTTATTAGGAAAATAAATGCATTTTGTGGCAAAGTATTCATTTGCATTTTTATTATACACCTTGTGCACTTCTCTCGACACCCCGTCTCCAATAAAACTACAAATCTCGTTATGAAATTTATCATGTGTATAATACTACAAAATGAATTGATCTAGTCTTAGAACCTGTTATGAAATTTATCATGTGTATAATATTAGTTCATTTCTAATGCAAGTATAAATAAGAGTCATTTAAATTTAAGAAACAGTGTTTATACTAGAGCTTCAATATTTAGTTTTAGGAGGTCCATGCTCTGCCAAGAGAGATTTAGGTAGGACACGACCCCGATGAATCGGATCCAAGACAACCTGTACAGAGGCATCATCTAAGTGAGGTTCACAATTCCCATGGAGAGAGATGGAGATGAGAGGCGGGAGAGAAGACATGAAGTGGGGAAATGGAGGAGAGAGGGGGAGAAGAGGAGAAAGCGCTATTAGGTCATTGAATTTATATTTTACTTCATTCATTAGGCTATTTATAAGATAAGGAAAATTTTTATAATTATTTAATTTAATTCTAATTAAAATAAGAGAAAATAAAATATTAAAAATCTTCCAAATTTAGATATTTAATAATTATTAATATTAATTATTAGTGGATAAAAGAGCGGTGAAATTAATATTTTATTGAGATTAATTAGATTATTATTATGAAATACTGAATTAGAATATTAGATATAATTATCAATTTCAATTATGTAACTGTTAATGCATGTAATAATTAAGAAACAGAATTGAAATAAATGTTTTATAGATATTAATAGATGTATTAATGATACTTTGCAGATATTAATTGATGTATTAATAATAATAATAATAATAATGTAACTGTTAATGCATGTAATAATTAGGAAACATAAGTGAAATAAATGTTTTATAGATATTAATAGATGTATTAATGATACTTTACAGATATTAATTGATGTATTAATAATAATAATACTCCCTCTGGTCCTATTTATAGGTCGTTTGACTTTTTGCACGTAACTTTATGTGCTTTGACCACATAGCTAGAATTAATATTTTTTAAATTTTCTTTTTGTGAATTAAAATTTAAACATTATATTTTTATTCAGAAAAAGAAAATTTAAAAAAAATCAATTCTAAGTATATAGTCAAAGCACCTAAAATTACGTGCAAAAAGTCCAGTGACCTATATAAAGGACCAGAGGGAGTAATAGTTTAGAGATATTAATGGTTGTACTAATGATTAAAATGGCTCATATGAACTATGTGTTGCAGCATTAAACCTTCCATGAACAAAGGTATTATGAAAAACAAACCGTTTTAAAGGCATACAACTTATTTTTTTATTGCCATGTGGATCATTAAATACAAAATTATTTAACATGAATATATGAGGCAAAAAATGGTAAGTAATCATTTTGTCAACTTGAAAAAGAATTCAGCAATATACACTATTATGATAGTATACAATACTACACCTAATTAAAATTATTTTAGAATATTTTTTCTTGAGCTGTCTTAGATTCTTAGGTGCTCAAGTTAATTATTTTCCAGTGTCATTATTGGCTTAAACTTTTTATTTTACTAAGTAATAATATTAAATTAGTTAAATAACATATTAACATTCACTATCAAAAGTGGTCATGCGACAACTAGAAAGTTGTTGATGCTCAACTTGACATACCTTGATTTAGAAGGCTCCATGTATTATACCATATACCAATAAAAATTTAATGAAGTCTGATTTCTAGTAAAAATAATGGTCTGTAAGGATGCATCTTCTACCAAAAGTTATAGTCATTTTAGTGAGAATATATCAATTTATCTAAAATGTTATAATTATGAGTAAATAGTTAATATAACTTCATTTAAGTTTTTATTGTGCCAATTTTTTTCCTATGCTACTTGAATGTACTTGTAAGTCCCTAAAATTAGTAACTAATAATAACGAATAGAACTAGTCCATAATCTATTATATTTTCAGGTATTTTATGGTCACTTTCCGGCAACATATGTTCAATTCTTAAAACTTTTTGGTGAAGTATTTAACATATATTTTTAAAGATTTTAATTGCTATTATGCATAATTTTACCACCTAATCTAATTTGTTGACATTTATGTAGTCGTCGAGAGAGTACCATAGTGTTGGATCCCCTGATCCTTCATAACGTGAAGGTCCTATACTTGATGAAATCACAAACCGGTTGAAATAATAAAGCATTAAAGAATGTCATAACTTGATTCGCTACATCTATTTATCCTTCATAAATCTTGATTGTAAGCATATTAATTATTATTTTTGAGATATTGATATTCATGGTCTCATCTGTGAATGGAGGAGTAGGATCGTTAGGATCATCAAGTGGCATCAATATTGTGGAATGAATCCTTTATTTAGGATTTTTAACCCTTCTTTCATAGACCTCAGTCCTGCATCTTGAAGTTTCTCTCATCCTTGTTGGATTTTCACTCCTCTTACTCGGAGTTTCATCCAAGTCTATAAACTGAGATCTTTACTGTTGTTGACTATTGTATTTGTTATTGGGGCAAGTCCCTTTTTAACTCCCTTATTTGTGCTTCATGAGTCAATATTCAATATTGTATCTTTTGTCTTTGTCAATTAACTCTCTATGAGGTTAGGGATATTCGAGGCTCAAGATGCCTATTTTTCTAGGAAGATTCCCTTTCAGCGCACCACCTTCTTGAATTGACATATTCATCATCTTCAGTGATATATTATCGTAAAAAAATGATATTCTCCTTCTTCTGGGATGGGAGCCAAACTTGGGATATAGAGGTGAAAGTGGTAGATTACTCTTTCTAGAAAGAAAAAATTGAGGTGGTGCAAGATCCATATCTTGTCTAGACAAAGGAGGAAGAGTCATGATACTAACTTGAAGATTTGATACAATAATGAATGACTTATTCTGACCATTGTAGATTTATAATTGGAATTATCAGAATTACCTTTTGCGATGGGGGGATTCAGCCCCTCAAGGTTGAAAATTTAAATTCTCTCCTTGAGTTGGAGGAATTAAATGTGATTGATTTTCTTGAGAAAAATATATATCATCTGCACACTGGGTGGTAGATATTTATATCTAGCTATGTTATGTGTTCATGCCATGATTGATATAGACTTCTCACATATGACACTGAATGTTGTTGAAAAAATGTAGGGATAGAAAGTATGAAAATTGACAAGAATTTTAATAAATATTTCAATTATTCAACGGTTGAAATCTATGAGGTTTACCATAATTTTTTAAGGCGGTTATTTTTCCAACGTGAATGAGGCTTACAAAGCCTCTTTAATTGAGATTCTTAAAATCAATTATACTTTATGGTTATTTTTATCTCATATCAAATATAATATTGATAAATTCTATTTATATTTTAATGCATTTTGATTGATATTAATAAATTTAAAAATTTTGCTGTAAAAATATATATGTTATCATTATAAAATCAATGTCAAATGTATTATTCAATTCATTCTTACTGATCTCAATATACATTAGAGTATTATGCATTTATGAGTAATGTACATATCACATCTTCAATGAAATCTAGATTGTGATCACTGATCACTCTACTATTACAAATTCAATTATGACAATATATAGCATCGACTTCGAACCGTTCCTCAATTTACACTCATGCACACTTTTTGAAATAACCATTATTTCTTCATTGCTATAATAAGAATTTTTTGAACTTTTATTTTCAATGTCAATGAATATTTGTCCATCACAATGTGAAGTATAACCTTTTTTTCTTCTGAACAATTTTGTTGACCTTCTTTCTACTTTTTAACATCATCATTTCTAAATTTATTCCCAATAATAACATTTTTAACATTTTCAATAATTTTTAAAGCATGTTTTATTAAGCCCTATCTATGCTGACATTGTTTCTATATCATTTAGTATAAAGTATTCAGTTGTACACATATCAAAGTAATGAATTTGACACTGCATAATGTGCGCATGACTCATCAAAGCTAAACCCATGTAATACTTTAATTGAAAAGTTTTAGTACAACCTATATATACAAGTAAAAGTATTAAAATATAGTGATAATATCAGTTAATAAAGAAAAAAATCAATATTTCACTCTGATAAGATAGACAAACAATCACGAGACCTATATTATATTGATTGTCACATATAAATAGTATAAAAATATTTCAAATCAACTAAATTTAGGGGTTTGAGGCTTTAGAATGCCAAAAATAAGAGAAATAAGAGATATAGTACTTCATCTTTTTTAATTTATATTAATAAAATCCTAACATTTTTAGTGTTGTTAATTACAATATATAGAAAAACGAGAATGAAATGCAAATTTAGGATTTGGTTTGAAGTATAATATATATATATATATATATATATATATATATATATATTGTTAAGATTTAAAATTTTAATACCAAAATGACAATCTGAAAAAGTTCAAGAATATAAAATACAAATTACTCAACATTTTTTTTGCTAATTTCAAATTATTCAATATTCAATCATCATATGTATCATCAATATATAATGATGGAGAATACGAGGGCGTTGATATGGTATTCCTCAGATCGCTTGAAATTATTTTTCTATTTTTTCCAAAATTTTGTAATTTAAAATATTAATAATTAAAACTCCTTTTTCTATCATCAAAACTATAAATAGACATTATTGAACAAGAGGTAAGTGCTCTTTTTATATTCTGATATTTAGGAAAGTAAATAATTATACGAGATAAGTATATATATATATAATATATGAAAGGAAATATTGTACAAGATAATTATATGAGATAAGTATATATATAATATATAAAAGAAAATATTATACAAGATAATTATTAATTATTACTTAAACTAAGTTGTAAATTATATTGCACATTTATATTTTGAAATCATTACTTGATTTAGAATCATAAGTATTTTTTTATTAATTTATATAATATATTGTAATTATTAATTTATTAAATATTTCCAAATAAAAAAAAGATTTTAAAAAAATTTAAAATATATATTGGACTAGTTATTTATATATACATAACGACCACGTACACGTACTATTGGGCTTCATGTATTATGCAACTTGTACTTTTCTCCTCTAGTAACTAGCCCAACAGGGAACGGCAAAAACGTGGAAAACAACGATTGGTTTGAAGAATTTATAGCATTCACTAATTGGTTAGGTCTCACAAATAAGTAATAACACGTTGCGGAGAGCAAACTATTGTTGAGATTATAAGTGAACTCCTCTCTCGAATTTGCCTTATTATTACAATTACAATACTAATTTGATGCGTCACTTTTGAGAATAATATAAATTTTGATTTATGAATCGCTGAATGGATCTAGGTTTTGGATCATATATATAGATATTTCATATTTTTTATTGAATGTGGCAATGCCGCAACAGAGATCACAGCTGTTTTATTTGTTATTCTTTTTTTCGTATGCTACTGTCATTGCAGCGTAAGTTTTTTATTCTATTACTTATAAGTGTGTCGTGTGTGTCATATATGTGTTTTCAATGAAATGCATGATGAGATGTACACGTAACACACTAACACGTACGTGTGATTCTTTAAATCACAAGTGCATGGCGTGTGTGTGTGTGTGTGTGTGTGATTCTACCACTCATAAGTGTGTGTTTTGATGAAATGCAGGAAGAGTTATTATGATATTCTACAAGTTCCGAAAGGAGCTCCGGATGATCAGATTAAACGCGCCTACAGGAAGCTAGCATTGAAGNTCAGAATCATCAATCATTCTTCCTTCCTTGATATGGAAGTTTAGAAAAATTACTACCGTCAATTCATCCTTCCTGTGACATTTCAAATGCTCCCTCTTAGTCCCTTTTTGGTCCCAAGTAAGTCCTTAAATTGTTGGTCCAAAATGCCAATTGAGTTGCTCCATTGTTGGTCCCTAAAAATAAGACAAAATTTGTGGTTTCTTGAAAAATGTCAGATGAAAT
>QRFB01024303.1:4361-16200 GCA_008931105.1 Oenanthe javanica | reverse complement strand
AGTTAAGGCTCGATACAAGATTTCTAGGATTCAACTATCGAAGGACTTGTTTTACTTGTACAATCACATCTTTAAAGAGCCAAATCCTACTATAAATTCCGGAATTATAGCAACAGTTCCATTAGCCTCAAAAATAATCCTCGACTCCAAGCACCTCGTCAAAGAATATTACAAGAAGCTACCCTACAAGTTTGAGGTAGGGTTAGGAGACAGATCCAAACTCTACTGCACAATCGCCTTGACAAGCATTTGTGGGGTTGAGCAAAAAAAGGTGGTTGCACCATATGAATGCATCACATTGGCAAACAACGCCACATTCCAAGACCTTACACTAGAAGTCGAAAAATGTTTTAAAGATATCTATTGGGGATTAAGGGATTTCATGGTCCAAACAATCGTTAATATGAATGTTTTGAATGTCCGTAGGCACTCCGATGATTCGGTATTTAGGGTTGTGAAAGCTGGTAGTGAACTTATGTTTGAAGGCAACATAATTAATTATAGATCAGGAAGAAACATGATCCAAGAGAATATATTTGAAGGTAGTTATCAAAATAACATCTGTGTTGATTGTCTTTGTGGAGCTAAAGAAGACGACGGAGAACGAATGGTATCGTGTGACATTTGCGAAGTGTGGCAGCACACTAGGTGTGTTCAGATTCCTAACAATGAAGCAATTCCAAGTATATTTATATGCAACAGATGTGAACAAGATTTATTAGTTTTACCTTCCATACCATAGTCCTATCGATATGAATTCTACATATATACTTTATTATAGTTAAAATCCCTATAATTAATGTACGTAGTGTGATTGAATGCATTAATTAATTACAATTTACACATTATATAATATTATTTCATATATGAGATTAATGTTCTTGAGTTTAACTCATAATTTTTTTTCTCCTGAAATTAAATAGATTTTAGATAATTTTTCTGAGATAATCTCATAAATTTTAATTCTCATTCATATATTTCTCTCCATTAATAATAATATAATATTGAGTGAAGAGAGAGGATAAGAATAGGGGTTGTTTGTATGTGGTGCATTATTTGTTAGAAAAATAGTAAGTCGTGGGGAAGTGGGTATATTTGTCTCCGACAAACCCCAAAGGATGTGCAACACATGAAGGTTGGCATGGCATGGCATCTTTCAGTCTATCTCAAGTAGAGCAGGTCTGTCTCTGTACATATACAGTTTTTTTAAAAAAAAATAATTTTCTTAACTTGTTATGATTATAACCTGCTTGATTCCATTATTTTATTATTCGAATGTGACTTTAAATTTGTTATGTTTATCTAAAGTACATGTATATATGTCCCTCGATCGCATGTGAAATTCAATTCCTTTCCATCTCTCATGATCAATCTTGTTTACTGTTGCAGTACAGTAAAACTTACGAATGTATACTTGAATATATCTGTCCTGGTTCACTTTACTAAAGATTCCCTCGTCTTTTCTACCTTGTTTCTTTCTGTGACACAATTTACGTTTAATTTTTTTTCATTTCTTTGTCTTTAGCTTCCGCTAAATATCGTGACGACAAGCCTAATTATTATTTATGACTTGCTATGCTCCTGTAGTTAAATCAAATGGTCATGAAATTAGAGTTCCCTAGCTAACTATATACGGTTTGATATGATATTGTTGTACACATTCGAGAAAACGAATAGTTGTATTCGATAAAATTTAAAAGTTGTGGGTCTTAATATAATGTTATTGTTTTTATATCAATTCGATCATCTGATTGTTAATTTCAATACATTATGCATGGTGGGGCTGTTGGCAAGTAAATAATGCTAAGCACCCAAACACAACCATACAAACTAACCATGCTTTGTAAATTCTGCAACTTAATAATATTCGAGCTCAATGATTAATACGTAGCATAAATCTCGGACACGGAAGAAAGATGTACTCCCATACGGTACTGTTTAGAACAGTTGATTGTATATATATACATGCTTGTGCATATATATGTGTACAGAATTTAGTGATTTTATCAATGGCAACTTTGGTGAGTGAATTGGTGCCAGCAAAATTAAACGAGACAAATGTTTCAGGCCGTATACAGTGCAATATAAGGGACCATGGCTTTGTTCCACCCATCATCAAATTATTGAACCTCACATGCACTATATACACATATATACATAATGGTATATATACACAAAAAAACACACACAAAATAGCCTTAAACCTTCATCGATATCATCCTCTTTGAGTAAATTCCGAATATAAGTTCACATATCCGATCCCTTTAACTGAATAAGTGGACCGAATATATATGTTCTGAAAACTTGAATAAAACTAGACTCAATAGCTCGAGATCGTTTAAAAAACCTAATGTAATGATATATTATTAATTGTTGAATACTGAATAACATGTTACATCCGGAATGAAATTACTAGTGAAGGACAGGTATTGCACATTTGCGCTCTAGCTAGTACATTGATAAAATATTCATCTAACCATCAGTAACATATATTGATATATAACACAATGACACAATTCACTATGAATAGAAACTACACACGCGCGGTAGGTTGTGTTCTTGTATATACATGCATATATGATATAAGGCTGTGATCGAATTATCGATCTCTTTAATTATTAAATTTTGCTGTTAATCAAGTGGAAGAAGTAGATCAAATAATGTGTAAAGTGGATCGAGTGGGGGTGTTGAATGAAAAGGCGTCCTGTGAATATATAAGCTGCATGACATTAACTTTAGTTAAGGTCAAAAAGAAAAACTTGCAACACTTCTTTATGTTAAAGTAAGACATAGGGCCGGAGTGGACGAAAGGATAATTACAAAAGCATTCTAATATTTCTCATTTTTTTCAATTATTTTATTTTTAATTTAAATTAAAAAAACTTTATAACAAGAAACAATAAACGATATATCTTAATTGGATTAAGGAATCTATATATCGCAGCAAAATATCATAAAATATATTGTCCATCAATTTAATTAGCGTATAAATAGGTAGTATACGGTCACATTTATGGTTATTCTATTCATGTTTTTTTAGACCAAAAACTTTATCTACATTAAATAAATATGGTTAGATTTGGCATTTTATTTTTAAAAATACATAGGTTTATGAACTATATATATATATATATATACATATTTAAATAAAATATATTTTAATCAGAAAAAAATATAAATGAAAAAATAAAATAAAAAAACACGTGCAAGATGCGCAAAGGACCCCGAGGACCTTCCGAGGAAAATAATACGTGCAATTCCTCTAAAAAAAAAGTTTTTGATCAAATTATTAATTTTATACTTTTGTGCCAAAGAGAGTATATTACAATCAGCTACCAAATGTAACCTCCATTATAAGTTCTAACTGGAGCAAAAAAAATCCGTGATGGAATTAGGATTTTAATTAAAAGCATCGGAGTTAAATTATTTTGGTTTCCATATGAATTGGAATTAAATTATTTTCTTTATTAATTTCTCAATATTAACTGTACTTACATTAATCTTTTCATAAACACCGTGCCACATAGCAGTCTGGCAATTTGCCTTCTATATATATAATTTTTCCGTGTATACTCAAACTTTCACCATGATTTTAAAGATCTTAGGAGAAGAAATTAGAAACTAGAGATGTCGAGCAAAAGAATAATTACAAACTTTTGCTTTAACACAACTGGAAAAGCTACCGTAAATGGCATTTTATATTACAAGAAGATCTTTAAGCACCAAAACTAAATCTAATTGGGTGGACTTTACTAAAAGTCAAATAAATGTTTTATGAGTTAAACACTAAACAAATCTGACAATTAAACCTTAATTAAGTAAAGGAATACTTGAGTTGGTAATGGGGTAGCTAATACAATATTATATTAGTAGTAGTAATGATTAGATTCGAATCGGGAACCCTAGGAGGAGATGATCCATTGTCGGGTCTGTTCCCTTGTTTAGTTTGTTTATTATAATAATATATACATTATATATGATGCGGCCATGTGTTAGAATCCGACTACCATCATCCACCCATGCTTTCAATCTCTCTTAAAACTTAAAAACAAAAAGTTCAGTATCTTCTCCAATATTCGCATTCCATTTGCAAATACATTCTCTTTCTTTGTGTACATAACTAATCAGAATTCTTGTTACTTCGTTAGGTTATTGATTGATGATTGTGATTAATTAAGTATGGAGTTAAAAAATAAAATTATTTGACAAATTTTTCGTGCCACGCGATTCTGTCATAATTTTCAATTGTAAATAATGCATAGGGTGTTACCTTTCGTTCTATCTATAACTCGTTAGATGCATCTTAAAAAAAACAATTTCAATATTTGTATATTCTCTATAGGTAAGTCTGTAAATTTTGATAAATAAATTAAAACTCTCAAAATCAATATATTTTTATAGATTTATCGAATATTTATCTATGAATGTTAAATTTGTATTATCCCTTTTATGTTTGGTTCTGGCAAAGGTGTTTATTATAATAAAATCATTCATTTATATATAAAGGTTACACAGTAATTATGTTTTCCATGAAGGATATTTAAACATGAAACTCATCCTCTGTCTGGCCATTTTTGTTTATCAACTACCATATATACACATAAAAGAAGCATTTTCTAGCGCTTACATCTTTTTAGTTTACATGTAAATATATTTTAATCTCATCTTTTAACTATATCTGTTTTATATTCTGATTTCACTCCACTTTATGATAAACCAACCGACCACAACAGTGTCGCTGAATTAAAAGCTTATAAATTCAGCGAAATAAGAAGCAAACAGTCTTGAACTTGAATAAATTGCAGTTACGTAAATTTATTTAAGACTAGCAAAGAGTTGTTCAGTCTCATTAATCAAACCATAAATCATTCACAAATTAACAAGACTCAACCCCACAAATAAATATTCGTAAATGATGCAATAACGATATATCAGAGCATCAAACAGCGACCGTACATGTGTGGGACTTGGGACGATGTATTTTCTTCCTTCCTAAAAAATACTTATATATCTCGAAAAAATATATATTCATATAATATATATATATATATACTGATTTTATTGAGTGCAGTACTTGATTGGAGATATATTATATATAACATATATGTGTCTTATATTATATTTTATAATAATTTTATAATATATTATAAACAAAATATTGTAAGACATATGTGATCTTTAATTAGTAATTCGTTAAAGTTACTTCATATAATTTTTGACTGAATATATATATATATACATACGGTATACTGATTTAGATGCAGTTGCTATACGTTGGACAATACAGATGTATCCCATAATCGATCAACGTATTAGCATTAATTTGTACGTACTGGACAAGACAAATACGTATGCATGTTATATATGCAGATATATGACAAGGATAGATACAACTTCTGGCCAGAATTAGTCTCGAAATATCTGAGTAGGATAGAACTGTTATTGATTAGTCCACCACTTGCTTCTTTTTGATTTTACTGTGAGCTACTGTAATAATTTGAGATGAGGCAGTAGAATGGGGTGGCACCAAGAATAAAGACATATATGTATTTACATATACAGACAGAACTTGTTTATCAAGACTTCGCTTATCTTCAACTCTTATACAATTTAGGTTTGAACACTCCGATTCAAATAGTAGATTCGAATGTGGGGGAGTACACGCTGAACTGAAGTCGAAAAAATTTTAGTCCAAATTAAATTCGAACTTGAATTTATTTATAATTATAAATAAATTTTTATCAAATAACTTTTATGTTACAAACTAAATAATAAATAAGTTTTTCAAATATTGAGTTCACAAATAAATTTGGTTCGGCTAGTTTAAACTTTACTGGTTCTCTAATAATTAATTGCTATCATTGATAGAGAAAGGAAAAATGTTCTTAATTCAGTCAAAAATTTACTTGTTTAATATATTTAAATGACTTGAATTGTTTAAAAATATTTAAATTTAAATTTATTTATTTATATATGACTTTTACTGAGTAGAATTAGAATATGAATATAGAGGTATATAATCTATTATTTAATTTCGTTTATACAATTATAGTATGTATTTTTATTTTTAATTAATTCAACTTTAACTTTACAGATCGACAAAGGTTAAAAGAGATTATGGAAGGGTCACGTGATTTAGAAGAAGGGTCACGTGAATTTAAGGATGGACGGGGTTTACAAGTATATATTGCATTTACACATGCAAATTTATATTTTGATGAATAAACACTACTGTTTATTTGTTTTTTTGTGGAGGGATGTTCTTTTGTTGTTTTTGTTTTTATTTTATATACTGAAAGCTTAATATTTGTGGGCTCTGGAGTTGGATCACACCTGTGGCTATCTATATCTGAGCTACCCTACCCCTCTCATTCATCCATGTTACTCCTCCTTTTCCGGATAATGTATACATACGCTTTGCAACGAAGACACTGAACAAGTGGTTGAAAACTTATTCTCTATCTCGATTCGAATTTGGTTGATTGGAAATTTCTTACAATATATATTTATTTGTAAGATTATAAATTAAATTAGTAAAAAAAAATATAATCCATCTCTTTTTATATATATCAAATTGAAACCATCGGGGTGTTTCATCTGTCCGACCTTAAACTATGTATAAGGAATGTCGATCTATAAACTACTTTTAAATAATCGATATATACATTTAAGAAAAATTGAATAGAGATCTCTTTTTAATTGATGTAAATCCGAAAATTATATATATCTCTTCATGCCTCAATGTATATTTTAAAAGTACTCAAATATTTAAATGTTGAGATATTAAATAATGAGATATTTTATTTATAAAATTAAATTATTAAAATATCTTCGCGTTTATTATTTATTGAAAAAATTATTGTTAATAAAGTGATCAAATTTGATGACCAATTTGACTTTTTCTTAAAAAAAACATTGTATGCATTATATCAAGTAGAATTTTATATAGTGTATATATATTAATTTATTATATAGAGACGGTAGTTGAATAAAAAAAATATTCGATTTCAAATTTAATATATGAATTTACATATAAATGTGTCATATATTTATTATAAAAGTATATATTTTAAATATTAAAAAATTATTTATATATAAAATTGAGTCAATAATACCTAATCAAGTAAAAATGTACACTCCGGGTCAATTAAAATACATAAATAGATTAAATAATAATTTTTTAACAAAATAATTAGCGAAAAATTAATGTAAGTGTATAATGACATCAGATATATGATCATAAGAAACTTAAATCATTTAAAATTAATAATTAAATTTTGAACACTTAATTTTAAAAATAAATTTATATTATATATAAAAATTATTTGAATTTACATAAGAAAATGAAAATTTCAAATTATAATCATATATAATGTATATATTAATTTATTAAATTAAAATATAAAGATTAGATTTGAGTTAAAAAAGACTCTATTTCAAATTTAGCATCTTGCATAATATATAACTATATTATATATTTAGTATAAAAATTATATTTTAAATTTATTAAATTTGTATTTGAAATATAAATTATTAATTATAATAAAATAAAATTAGAAATTATATTATATTATTAATAGAATGAGCTCAAAATATATAACTTTAACCAAAAAAATTATTTAAATTATATACATTAATTACTATAACTATGAATATAACAACAATTTATATATTAAAAGAAATTAAAACAATTATTAGAAGAATAATAAAAATTACAAATTACAAAAAAAGTACTAAATATAAATAAGAAAATTACAAAACATTTAAAAAAATTAATGTTACTTATAAATTATAAACTTTTGTTAAAAATCTAAACTAACTCAAAAGTGAAAATAAATGATGAATTTATATATAAAAAAGAAAGAGGTGTAAATTGATATAAAAAATTAGAAAGAGATACAAACTCATAAATAAAAGGATTAAAAAGTAAAAACACCATATATTTTGGATTACGAAGCAAATAAGGTTCTGTATTTTAACACAAATCATATAAATGCTTAGTTTTTTTGAGTAAGAATTAGTTTAATAATAAAAAGTCATACGACATCTACAAAAATAGTCGCGTCGAACAAATATAAAAGAGAAATAATAGCTGATTAATGCATTGTTTTTTGATACACAATTACACCATTTGTTGAATATGATATATTTACATGTAACCAATTCACCATATCAGGAATTAATCCAGTGTGAGCTATCAACTATAATTACAATTTTCTAAAAACTTTTATCACTAAATCAAAAACCATACTTTAAAAAATAAAGGAGATAAACACCAAAACTCTCACCAAGGAGAGGTTACAACCAAACTGAAATTGTAAATTAAACCTAAAATTACAAAATAAAAATAAGCCTTAAATCCAGAAAACGAAACCACAAAAATAAGAGAAACGGGATCCCTTGAAACTGAAGAACCACCCGCTTGATCGGACATCGGAGAAGACAGAAAATCCGGATGTTATGATGATTTTTTATCTAAGAACTTTTTTTTAAAAAAGAGGATAGAAATCAAGCTTTAATAGTAATATTAGCAAGAAAAATGAAAGGAAACCAAGAGATTGAGGCTTTTTACCTAAGAAAACCGGTGAAAGTCGCGGCAGCTATATTTGAGAAAGAAGAAGGGGAGGCTGTGAACAAAGAGAGAATAGAGAGATGGATAAACCCTTAATTTTAAAATGTAAGTTCAAATTATCCATATGGTTAAATTTAATCATAGACGTAAATTTGAAGCTACATTTAAATTTAAAAAATTAATGGGTTTATTGTACCATACAAAAATATAAGAACTTATTGACTCTGCATAAAAAACATAGGTATTTTTACCCCTTAACCCTAAACAAAATAACGAAAAGATTTAAAATGAAATTAAAATATTAAACTATAAATTGTAAGTAAATATATATATATATATATATATATTAATAATTTATTTTTGGGGTGTAAAATGTAAATAAATCTATAAATAAATTTATAGAGGGAAAGCTTTCGAGTGAGAGTTGAAATGATAGTATCAGAAAAAGGAGAGGAGAAGACTTGCCTCAACCTTACCTGCTCAAGGTGGTGGGGGTCAATGAAAGAAAGCAAAGAAAGTTCTTAGAGAAAAAGAAATGATAAAAGCTTAAAGTTAAGCTCTCAAAAAGAAAGAAAGCTGATTTTCACAAAGCAGCTACATCTTTTTCTTTCTCTCCTTCTTCAACTTCTCCCTCCTTTCATCTTATCTTAACATAGTAACATGTACATCTCTCTCTCTCTCTTTAATTCAATTATTCTCTCCTCTCTCTCTCTCCCTCTCTCTGTGAAATTATTGTCTGGCCTTACCCCCTTGTATGAATAAAGCTGCAAGAAAATAACTCTCATTTCAATAGCTCTGTGTACAACAACTTAGTGGGGGAGATTTGATTGATTTGTTTTCTTCTCCCTAATCAATTCTATATATATTTATATCTTTATATTTTCAAGAAACACATCATTTCTTAGTTTCTCCTTTATTCCAATCCCATGTTGGACAATAATAACGCGACGGCCTCTACTGGTCCTTGTTCTTCATCTGATGCCTTCACCAACTCCTCTGAAAATGGGGTTTCCAACAAAAGAAAAAGACGACCTGCTGGTACCCCAGGTTTGCTACTACACAACTACCCTAATCTACAATTATAATACAACATACATACACATATAGTACTGTACAAACTATATATGTAGTACTCAGGTGTCATTTGGATCATGTAAACGAGATTATGATACGTTTTTGTATTGAAATTTCATTCTCATTCTTGTTAACGGGATGAGAATCGCATGATCCAAACGGCAATATAGAATATTTAATTAATTTCTTTGTATCATATATGATATGTTTATTTTTGTCATGTTTGTTTTGTTAGATCCGGATGCTGAGGTTGTATCACTTTCACCAAAGACATTACTTGAATCAGACAGGTATGTGTGCGAGATCTGTAACCAAGGGTTTCAAAGAGATCAGAATCTTCAGATGCATCGACGGAGACACAAGGTACCTTGGAAACTACTAAAGAGAGAATCACCCGAGGTGCGAAAACGTGTGTTCGTCTGTCCGGAACCAACCTGTTTACACCATGATCCGTGCCATGCCCTGGGTGATCTAGTGGGGATCAAAAAGCACTTTAGAAGAAAACATAGCAATAATAAACAGTGGGTGTGTGACAAATGCTCTAAAGGCTATGCTGTTCAGTCTGATTATAAGGCACACCTCAAGACTTGTGGCACACGAGGCCATTCTTGTGACTGCGGTCGTGTCTTTTCCAGGTTCAACTCCTACTTCATGTGTGTTTGATTGCTTTCATATCCTACTCTTTCGATTAGTAATAGATTCTATACAATAATGCTAGTTACAAGAGTCACCGTTTCACACAGTATTGTTACACTACATGTAAGCTTATATTGTATTTTATTAACACATAGGTAGCTAGATTTGGTTAGATTATTTAATTAATTCTAAAATGCAATGATTAATGAAATAGTCATAGTAGAGAATGATAAGACATATATATATATATATATATATATATTAGTATATTATTGGTTGTTTGTTGGTAGCCCTACACTAGGTGTAGAGGAAGGCTCAGATTGCTATCTTGACTGATTTGTCTGCAGTAGTACTATACTGCTCCTCCCTCTTTTTCATCAAACACAACATCACCCGTACGTAGGAGCTTAGCTCCATACATTTATTCATAATCTTTATAAATTTACCTCTTTTTTAACCAATCAAATAATTAATTTACAATTTGATTTTGGAAAAATTAATTCAGAGTTGAGAGTTTCATCGAGCACCAAGATGCTTGCACTATCCGTCGAGTCCAGCCGAGTCATTTACAAGTAATGTTGCAGCAACAGGCGTGCTCTTCTCGTACAGCATCCAGTGCTAGCCCGTCTAGCGAAAATAACAACTTAAGTAATATATCTAAATTACTAAGATCATTTCCGATGACTCTGTTGGAAACGTGTATGGACTTCTTTCGAATATATATAAAATTGATAATGAAACAACCACACAATATGTAAATATATAATAGTAGCTGGCTATTTTATTTCACACAAATATAAAGTTACAGCTTGTTTTTTACTTTCACGTGGCTACAGCCTTTTCTCACAGTATTAGAGCTTCAGCTCTTTTGTTTCCTCTCTCAACTATTTCACTCGGGTGTTATATATTTCAAATGAAGCTGCTCTGCGTGCTATTTATAGACTACATAATACCCTGCTGATCTAATCACTTACATCACATCATATTTATTATAGTATAGACTATTGACCTGCAGCCTTCATTTTATTATTACAGTTGTGTTACTTCAACATATAGAGAATAGCATTCATATATGCATGCATATAATACTAAGCAACAGCTGCTGACTTCTTTTGTGAACATGCACAGTTTTCACCTGCCGCCTACCATTTCTTGTGGTACTCTGTCAGAAAATAGCTGGTGCAGTGAACTTTGAATATCACCATCTTAATTTATTACACACGCATTTGACTGCCAGCCTGCAAACCTGAATGTAGTCTATCTGCATAATTATTTTATTCATGTAGGAGAACATTTTATGAGCTGGGTTTGCATTTCTAACACTCCCCCTCAAACCCAACTTTGCATACCGAGCATCTTTTTCATTTTCTGAAACACATCCGGCTTTACCGGCTTCGTGAAAATATCCGCTAAATTTTCTTCAGTCCTGCAGTGCACCAGCTCCACAATTTTATCATTCACCTGTTCTCGAATAAAATGATATTTTATATTTATGTGCTTGCTTCGACTGTGGGACACTGGATTTTTTGCGAGAGAAATAGCAGATTTATTATCCAC
>QRFB01024302.1:2416-16200 GCA_008931105.1 Oenanthe javanica | reverse complement strand
AACGTCAGATACCCCCATCATTTTATTTCTTTTTTCGTATTATGATCTTAGGAATGCTAATCGGTAATCATCTTGACTCCTCGAATGTTGGAAGAAAAATACCTTCTTNAAAATACCTTCTCTTGAAGTAGTAGTGAAGTAATTAGTTTTATTCAATTCATATGCTCTTTTTCACCTTCAGTTCCAAATTGTTGTAATAATTTAAAAGCTGTTTTTTCTCTTTTCTGACGGGCAAGGTGGAGGAATCAGAGTATTTCATGTAGTAGATAACGAGAATTGTCTATAGATCACTGCATATTAAATACATTAAGTATTTATATGCCTTCAAAAGGACCTGAGTTACCCTTCATCTAGCTCATCCATACAATACTTGTGCACTTTCCTTCCAGTTTTTTAAACGGTGTTAACCTAAAACTTTTAGTTATCAATGTGTTAATACAATTACATCAAGGCTGTATGAGTATATCTTGAAGAAGTTAAAGTTTTATTGAGTGTTATTTAGCCTATGGTGTATATGCACTGATGATTGTGTTTGATAACTTCTTAACTGTTAATATTTCCTGTTTAACTAGATTTCAGATATTGAGAGAACTGATACCAAATAGTGATCAGAAGAGAGATACATCATCATTCTTATTGGAGGTACAGTGCTTAAGGTCATACATTTACATTTGTTTTGTTTTGCACATCATTTCAGCATTCCCAGTTAGTTGTGTAATTAATGATGTTTATCTTCAGGTGATTGAGTACGTGCAGTATCTACAGGAAAAGATGCAAAAGTATGAGGGATCATACCAAGGTTGGAGCTCGGAGCCAACCAAGTTGATGCCGTGGGTAATTCCCCAATACATGGACTAAAGTACATTTAAGAATCAATTAATTTGGACTGAAGTGAATTTATGATAATTCAGTAGGGCAGTTTCTAGATTCGTGTGGGAATGCTGCTGTAAGATGCATGAATAACATCATTGATGGGTTTGGTCCGCAAAAAAACAAAATTGGATACAAAACTACTCGATCAGGGCCTGTTAACCCCATAAAGTAGCTGTCTAATAATTAATATCTGTTCTTAGAAATATTTACAATTTTCCAAATGGCCTTCAGATTTGGTTATAGTAATTTACCATGATTGGTTAAGAGAAATATTGAGTTTCTTGACCAAACTTGAATATCATCTTGTCCAGTTTGCGATTTGCATGTGGCTACTTCGAGAATTCTCAAGTGAATTGAAGTGCTAAATTTTAATTTGAACTTAGAAAGTTGATAGCTGATCAAATTATTCTCTCAAATTTTATTCTGATCAGAGAAATAGTCACTGGCGTGTTCAGAGTTTAGTTGGCAATCTTCAGGCTGTAAAGAATGACCCTGTTCCAGGTTCAACATTTTCTGGAAGATTTGATGAGAATAATGTCACAATTTTGCCCCCCATGCACACAAACCCACAGATTCCAGTTGATTCTGACCTGAGCAGAGATGTGTCCTGTAAATTGATGGATCAGCAACCTGAACTAGCAAACAAAGGAATGGTCATGCCCATGCCTTTGCATTCAAACATGGGCGTCCCTATCCAAGGTGATGGTGTGTTTTCCCAACCTCTTCAGAGGCCAGTTTCTGATGCAAATATATCCGAGTGTGCGATCAATGGTGATGCACCAAATGACCAGGAAGATCTTACTATTGAAGGGGGTACAATTAGCATTTCAAGTGTCTATTCACAAGGGTGAGTTATAAAAATAACTTGTATACATTGACTTCTTTACACTTGGTGATTATGCTAGCTCTATCAACAAATGCAACTACAACAGGGTACTTTTCTTGTGCCTTTGATATGCTTTGTTCTTGAAACTAATTTTGACCATAATATTGTAGTAGCTGACTTTTTGGGTTATTACTCTTTACTCACTGTCGAACTAAGGAGACGCAACTCTCAAATTCCAATAAAACCAATTATGACAAACGAGCAATTAAAAGGCGATCCTCTTAGGCCAAGTTTTAGGTCTTAGATTGTAACGGGAATCAATTTATTGCCAACCTGAAAAGTTAGCAAGTTGAGTTGAGGGGTTAGCCTAGCTGCAAGGCAGCCTTCTTTCATGACAAGGTCATGGGTTCAATTCCTCAATCGTTTTCCCCTATATACTTCAAATAAAATAAAAAAATTTCCCCTATATACTTCAAATAAAATAAAAAATTTAACTTAACAAGAAAAACAGAGTGATCTTAAAAAGTTTACCTGCGTAGCCTGTAACAAGAACCTCCCACACTGTCCTATATGCGAAGCCACATATACAATTTATTTTGATAGACAATATGTTCGACTTTATGTACATTTCTTAGATTCCAAAGTTTGCTATGTTCCCTTTAACCAGTGACACTACATTAACAATCATGCAAGTTGGTAATACCCTCTCCCTGTGATACTAAGGTATATATAAAAGCGTCCTCCCCCCAAGTGAGGTATTGAACCAAAAACGGTCCAATGCTAAGCCTCATCGGGTTCCAGAATAAGTTTCAACAATCTTAGAAGGTTTAATGGCGATAACTAGTGTAAATTGACAGATTCCACATAGTCCATTTTTAATATGAACTAGTATACATCACAGAATTTGCAAAACAATTAACAGAACATACAATCTGAAACACGATAATTTTGCAAGACATAAACTAGCAAGTTCCGAAGTTAACTTGCCTTATTTGTGATAACCACCAATTATAGGACACAAATCAAACCAAAACAATCATATAAAGCTATTTTTCAGTGCCAATTTTTTGTGTACTATGAAGTTTCCTAATTTTGGAGCCTTTTCCTCTAAGATACATATTTAGTTAGCCTGTTGAACACCTTTCTTGGATGAAGGCATGGTGATGTAAGGCAGGTTCAGAAAAGGGTTGAAAGAGGAATATAAAGTTATAAACCTACCTCTGAGTCAGAAATAAATCCTCATATATATCCAATAATATCAATTCATATATTCATCAGCTCTGGTTAATATTGAATATTACAACTATTTATATAGATATCCTAAAACTTTGAGGATAAGTAAAATCCTGAATAAATTGTAACAAATCCTTGTATTTTTCTACTAATATAATCTAAAATATTCCTAGTAATCAACGTGATATAACTAAAATACCTAATCAGTTACAATTAATTTATCCCTAAATAATAATATATACAAAAATATTATTTCTTTTATCTGCAACACATCGAGTTGTGTGATCTAGGTGTATTGTCTTCTTGTGTATTCAGCACTTGAGGATCTTAAGTACTAGTTTATTGGGCATAACTTTTGTATAATGCATTATTACAGTTTTTTGTAGTTTGTAACTTGCATTCATGCATGATCATGATAAGAATTTCACTGTTCATATGAGTGAACAGTTAACTTCTGATGAAAACTTAACTCTTATTAGATTATTCAAATTTAGACTATGGATATCTATTGCTTTAGTTGCTTGGATATCTACTGCTTTAGTTGTTTGGATGCCTTCACATATTTAGTCCCAACGTATGTTTTGGAGGAAGTATCCAGTAATAACAAAATGCATTTTCTGCTTAATCAGGTTATTGAATACTCTGACGCAAGCACTGGAGAGTGCTGGAGTAGATCTGACTCAGGCTACCATTTCAGTGCAGGTTGATCTTGGCAAGAGAGCGAATAGAGGACTGACCTCGGGAATATCTGTTGTGAAGGTTAGAACTTATGTACTCTTGCAGCGTCATAATTAAATTACATCTGCAGGGCTGTTTGCTCTCGTGTAGAATGATAGAATAAAATGGATGTTCTACAAGGACAAATATACCTTACCATATGAGTCCATATAAGTTGTAACATGTTCATGATGGTTCTTACTGCTCTTAGAGAATATGTTATCCTAAAACAGAGAGCAAGTAGTATATTGAGTAGTGAGCTGACCAATTGCTCTCCAATTTCATTTCAAGGCAATGTTTGCACAATAAACAGGGTAGGATCATGCTTAACATTCTGGTGTTTGGGAACCCCTTATCTAAAATATTATTTTGTACCACCAAAGCAAAATATTCGTGTGAAAATCCCCTGAATTATTCTTTGCTCTTTAGGATCACGACAATCCATCTGATGATCAGCCAGTTGGGCATTTTCAGGAGTCAAATGCCGGAGAGGTCTCAGAGCAGGTTCAAAAGAGGCAGAAGATTTAAAAGTTGTATGGAGTATGGTGTTTCTGGAGCCCCTATTTGTAGGGAGACCCGGTTTAAGAAGCAGAGTAGAGTAAAATTGATCCGAGTATAGTGTTTCTTGGCCCAGGTCGTCGTAATATTAAATTGGTGCATTTTTATTGTTCACAAACTAGTGTGATTGTATATTCGGCCATTTCTTATTGGTTGTGATTAATATGCTCAAATGTTCATATTGGTACATTTTTTTATGTATGCATGATAGATAACATGGTTATATTGTTAATTAAAAGATTATATGCTTAAGCAATTATAATTAAGCTGAATTATAACAAATAACAAAATTATATTAGCCTCGCGACATGTGTACTGTATAGCAAATTAATCTAAATAAAACAAAATTGTATTAAATATCATCATAAGGGTCCGTTTGTGTTTACTGTTTAATTATATTAGCCTTGTGAATTTATTTAAATGAAATGAAATTATATTAGTCTTGTGAATTTATTTAAATGAAATGAAATCATATTAGAAAGCACTCTAACTCTAAAAGTTTGGTGTTCAAAATTGTTGTATTATGAGAAAAATGTTTTTGAAAAAGTATCGATAGAATAATCATACTAAAAATTTTGTGATGAGATTTGATAATAAAATTTATAATTAATTGTATAAAAGTAGAACAATAGTTTCCCCCCCAAAAGTATGGATGTTTTGTCTGACACCAACAGTATCACTTTTTCATATTGCAATTTTTAAATTTTATCATAAAAAGTTTACATATAAATATATTAATGTAAAATAATTATTTTAGTCTTTGTGTACTTTCTGTATATTCTCTATTTGTTTTGGTGTGTATAATTTTTTTATTTAAAATAAAAATTGAGGTTAAAGTTTAAATAACATATTTATTACAAAATGTCCCCTCCTATATACAAGTTTATTATAATTAGGATTAAAATAAATTAATATTTGGAAAATTCTAAAATAAATAATAGAAGATTTTTTGAAAATTTTCAATGTATACATATATTTACAAATTTGTTGAATATTTAGTGTTATCAATATAGATAGAGAGTTTTATACATATATTTGACGTGAAACGAGACCAAATAAAACCTCGAAACTTCTGGATGGTTTGTATTTGAACTTGTGCATGTTTTGGGTAGAATAGAGAACAAGTGTGTAGATGGGTGAGTTTCGGGTTCAAAATCTTGAAGAAGAGCTTCGACGACTAGGGAATGAGCTTTCCCAGTTTCCAACTCAAGTTGATCAACTTCTGTCTCTTCTTGATGTAATTAACCCCTATTCTCAATTTAAATCTTTTAATTCAATTATTATTCTATATGTGTGTGTGTGTTTGATTGTGTGTCAATTTTGATTTGGTTTATTTGGAGTTTTAATACCACGGTTTATGTTGCACGTCCTGTGGATTTTCATGCATGTTTCTCTCGTGGGATTTTGATGGGTAGAGCACGGATTGGTGCCGTGCCATTTTTTGATAAAATCGGAAATGAAACCACGTACCCTGATTTTAAAAATCGAAAACCGCAATTGTAATTGAATCATATGTTTCTGTTTTAAAAATTTTGGTTCCATTTTTATGTTTCGGTTATAAAATCGTATGAAAATTAAAAAAAATTATTATAATTTAAATAATAATTTTTTTTTTGGTAAATAACAACCATTCCTAAAGGTTGTTGACCACCATTTGCAATAAAACAGGAACCTGCTATCTGCTGGTCTGCTTCTGAAGTAAGTGGGAATGTATCTTTAGTATCCTCAAGTTACAGATTTTACTTCTTAGTTGCTAATTGAGATTGACACTGCTTAGACTAGTATTGAAATACAAGCCCCGCTTCTAGCCCAACACTATTATCAGGCAGAAATTTATTTATGTTTATGAATTTAATTTTTTATATAAATTATATAATATATATTTATTTATTTTACCCCTTTTAATAATCAGTTTGGTTCCCGTTTTTTTGGTTCGGTTCGAACCTATAACCGAAACCGAGCCTTTTACAATGGTTTGGTTTCTAATTTTTCGGTTTTGGTTTAGTTCGATTTTTCACCGGTTTTTATCTGTTTTGGTTTGGGTTCGGTTTTAATTTTGGTTTCTTGCTCAGCCTTAGATTTTGATGTTTCATTACCCCAATCTTTTAGTTATTTAATTAATTGTTGTATAAGGTTTTGTTGTTTGACGTTTATTAATACAAATTAAAAGTTTAATGGCTTGCAGTACTTATACCAACTGTTAAATGTCCTTAAAAATTGTAAGCCCCGTACGTAGTCTTCTACTGTCTGAACGTGTGAGTATTTGACTGTGTCCTTAAGTGTGGTTGTTCTTACTCTATGGCTTAATGAAAACTTCAAAGGTGCTGCTGTGTTTGAGATTAATGTATTATATCCAACATATCTAGTTAGAGGAAAATTAATTAATATCTAAATTTGAAACAGTTGTAATTTACTAATACTCAGTAGGAAGTAAGGCCATTATTGTTACGACGTCACCATGGCCAACCTATAGCGATACTGATACCTAATTCTGATGGTATCCTGGTGCCCTTGCCAGCATAGGGTCGTAACTCATAAGTAGTTTATTGGAATTAGATCTTATTTATCTGTAGCCCCTCTAATATTATAAATTATGTTAGCAATAACGTATATTCTTTTTATGCTTTGAGATTATTCAAATTCCCTCCCTCCCTCCCTCCCTCCCTCCCTCCAACCCTTCAGAGTTCAGACTAGTATATATTGGTTAGTGCATTTGGTAATACTTCGTACAAATTTGTTGTTTCCTTAGGAAGCTGGGAATCTTCTGGCAGTGGTGGAGCAGTCTCCTGCAGAGTCCATACAAGATGCATATTCGCAATGTGTGAAAGCGTTGCTGGCTGAACCAATCTTAAGGCACACAGATGCTGATGTTCAAGTTGCAGTTGCATCTTGCTTCTGTGAGTTCCTTAGAATTACAGCACCAGAAGCNATCCTGGTGCCCTTGCCAGCATAGGGTCGTAACTCATAAGTAGTTTATTGGAATTAGATCTTATTTATCTGTAGCCCCTCTAATATTATAAATTATGTTAGCAATAACGTATATTCTTTTTATGCTTTGAGATTAATCAAACTCTCTCTCTCCCTCCCTCCCTCCAACCCTTAAGAGTTCAGACTAGTATATATTGGTTAGCGCATTTGGTAATACTTCGTACAAATTTGTTGTTTCCTTAGGAAGCTGGGAATCTTCTGGCAGTGGTGGAGCAGTCTCCTGCAGAGTCGATACAAGATGCATATTCGCAATGTGTGAAAGCGTTGCTGGCTGAACCACTCTTAAGGCACACAGATGCTGATGTTCAAGTTGCAGTTGCATCTTGCTTCTGTGAGTTCCTTAGAATTACAGCACCAGAAGTTCCATGCAGTGACAACCAGTTGAAGGTATGTACATATTTACATCTTTTATGTGATTCTATATTTTTTACTTCCCCAATTCTTAGGTCTTTATATATGGTATGCAGGAAGTATTTCTGCTGATTGTATCATCATTTGAGAATTTGTCTGACATTTCCAGCCGATCATATGGCAAGCGTGCTTCCATTCTGGAAAATGTTGCTATGGTCAGATCAGTGATCCTACTGCTAGATCTGGAATGTCATGGGTTGATTTTAGAGCTGTTCCACCATTTTCTAAGCTCGATAAGGTACTTGCAATTACTTTCCCCCCAAATCTACAAAAACTTTAACAGTCATATTAATGCACAGTAACTTGTGTGTGTGATATCTCTACCTTAGCTCTATGGGGATTAATACGATTTGGTCTCTACATATTAGATTGTAGGTAAATTTATCAAATAATTTTTTTTAAATGATTGGCCAATGCATATTATATTTTTCATTTTAGAAGATTTTACTTGGATTAGTTGGATAAGATTATTAAGATATCCTTTGAGTACTTTTGGTAGCTACAAGCATTATGATTTTAAATTAGCATAGCTAGAGGTGCTGTTTTTGCGTACTATTGCACTGATCTTTTCAGTCACCACATATTTTTCCAATACCATACTTGATCTAATACCAACCTCGTAATTATATGCTGATATACCCAGCTTGGGGTTCTGAAAGATTTGTATACAGTGTCACAATAAGTTATGCTGCACATGACTTTAGAGTTTTAGGTTAGATTTTACATGCATTGATCTACTTCTTGCTATCGACACAAATAATACGTTTTATTACTTTCACTTATAATTTTCTTATGTGATGTAGCCCCCTGGTTTTTGTTTACTATCAGTCACGTGGTGTTATAATGTATGTTGTCTGTGCTCTTGTGCTGACTCAAACCAAATGAGCTCCTTAATTCCAATGTACATAGAACAAGGAGACTGTATATGGTTAATTAGCAAGTTATCTGGTGATGAGAGTTTATACTAATTTGTTTCAACCACTTATGAATTGCTTCACTCTTCAGGGATTTTCATCCGGAAAAAATCTTCAGATCCATGGTAAATATAATGACTCTCGTACTAGAGGAAAGTGATGATGTTTCCCTGGAGCTTCTAATTCCCATACTAGCTAGTTTAAAAAGGAATAACGAGGTCAGCTACTTTTTGTTGTATTATAAATTTAATAAGAAAATTTGCAAGATCATTCATGTTCAAACTCCTAAGTAATGTGCTCCATGACATATCAGACAATGCAACATCCCCAGTATCTATTAAGTTTTTCTATTCTCTCCAATCTCCTTACTTTATTGTGAAATGAGTCCACGTTGCAAACACAAAACCTTATCAGCCATAATGTGAATTAGTTCAAACAATTATTCTCAGTAATATAGGTCAAGTATGCCCCTAAATTTTGGTAGCATGTTGTGAATTGCTCACAAGAGGTTACAAACTTGCAAACAGCCACTGATGGTAGAGGACATTGCAAATTCAAATATTACGCTGAATATTGGAGTGGGTAGCAAATATGACGGCACAATCTTGCTTCTTATTATTTATGCATATCTAGTGGTCATTGCTATTTATCATCCTTGTTTCTTGTAGGAAGTTTCAACTAGTGCTCGGAAATTAGGGGAGAGTGTATTGGCAAGGTGTGCAGTCAAGCTTGAACCTTATCTGAAGCAAGCTGTGAAGTCACTAGGGCTTCCATTAGATGGTTACACTGAAATTGTTTCTACAATATGCAATAAATCTAATGGCAAGGTTGAGCACAACAGTGGGAATGTTTCTCTACAGAAGGTAATATGCATTTTCTGCAATACATATTTGTTTTAAAATCTGTAATTGCTGTAATGAAGTCTACTTCTTTTTTAATTTTTCTTAAGTAATAACTGCACTCCTTGCCTTGAGTGTACAGTCTAGGTAAGTAGTCTTGTCAATATAATTCAAATTATTTTATTATTATATTTATTTTTAATTATTTAATAAAGCAAAAGTACAATAATAGCTGACACTATATTTTCATACATCTGTTAATATGGTAAATTGGTAATATGTTTTTTTCTCCTTGTGGCCTTGTGGGTGTCAGTGGGGCTTATTAGTATGTGTGTGCAGGAGAGGGATCTGACGTATGCTGTAAATTTTGGTTTGCTGTGTTTAGGCTAACGAGATCAAAATGACATGCAAAGGTTTTTAACTTTACAGGGAGTAGCCAAGTGAGCTTTGACATAATTAATATTTTAAGATCATATCAATTTTCTATCAACTAGAATTTTATCAACATACACTAAGAATCTAAAATAGCTACAAAAGGAATTCTGATGCATTATGGAATCAATCAGTTTATCATGTCCATCAACAGTATAAGCTTGTCTGAACCAATGCAGATGATAAGTTTTAGGAAGCATTATTTTGTGAAGTATGTATTACATTCACAGTTTGCATGTTGGGTATTTATTATGTTTAGTTGCTAATCTAAAGATTATTTTCTTGTAGTCCTCCAGAGCGAGTAGATCAAATTTTTGTATTTGGAAGTTTATGTTCAATTCTGATGGTAAAACTAGTTTAAAAAATTAAAATCAGCAAAACTGCTCTCAAGTCTTACAACATCTAACCAAACAATTTTGCATTATAGGTTATTAAATTAGGGAAATATTCAACTCATTATTTTATCACTCTACAAACCTCTTAAACCCAACCCTTAGATTTTAAAATTTCCCAAACAATATTTCTGAAATTTTAACTCTTACATTTGCAATCGTTCCCTCCTCTCCTCTGCCCGTAAACGAAATACACTGTCAAAGACTCGAAGTCACTCTTGATCTCAGCTTGTAGTTTGTTGGGATCTACATAATAATTTGCCCGTAATACTTTGCAGTTTTTCTTTTTTTATTATTAACCTAGCTATATGAGCACTTGTCTACCCCTTGAGAAAAACATGAGGAGAAGATACAGCGGAGTGCCTAACTGGAAAACTGGATCTTTGAAATGGCTAGTACGATTGATATGGACTGTTCTAAGTGCATTATTACTCTGCTTTTGTGAAGCACTCATACTGTACTTGGAATTTCCTGGATATATTTCTGTATGTTTATAAATTGCAATATTAAAGTGGTGGTTTTTACCATCTTGCGTCTACCAGTCTTTGAGTGCTTATAAGTCTATTTGTTATTGTCAAACAAATTCTGTGCTGTGTTAACCAAAAATAAATAAATAAATTCTGTGCTGTGTTGTTTTTCTTTATATTTGAAACCTGATCAAATTTTGTATCTGTATCTTAGGAAAAACTAGAAGCCACAGAATTGGTGAGCAAACCGTTTAGGCATGATGATGAGATTGTTGTGATAGATAAAAATGACCGAGCTGTCGATGAAACTGAACACATTCAAACTGAAATTGATAATACTGCTTCCGGTGATAATTTTCCAGCATCTGGTAAAAAGTTTCAAAGCCAGTCTCAAACTACTATTTCGAAGAGAACAACTGAATCAAAGAATGACGATGAACGGTCTTCAAAGTTGGAAGAGACAATTAGTATTTTAGCAGGAGCTTTGAAAGATATGGTTGACGATAGGAAGCTTCCGATCCCGGTAGACGAGCTGTGGGGTTTTATACATGAAATGAAGTTGGATGAAGATCTTGCAGGTGATGCTTTTGTGTTTCTATTGGACAGACCGGTGCAACTAAAAGGTCTTATATCTACTCCCGTTGGCATTCGCAAACCAATACTTCTGAAAATGATGATGAGAGATGCAAAGTAGAAACCAATAGCTTTGCCTATTCATAATTTTTAGATTTTATTTTGTATTTGAAATTTCAGACTATTTTGTCAAGATGAACCATGATTTTGGTATTGTCAAATTTGTGTGTTATCTGTTGGTTTTTTCATCTATTTTAGAAAAACATTCAAACAAAAGGATACTTATACCTGATAGCAGGTAGGTGTACAATACCTGGGGTGCAAGACAACCCTCTCTAAGAAACTCGGAAAAAAATCCCCATAAGTTTAGGAGAAGAGGTGCCTCCTCACAAAGGGGTCGCTAGGGCCCCAATCATACCTAAGTTTTTTTACCAAGTGCCCAGATGCAGGAAAAGGCCTTTTTATCCTTTTTAATATGCTGTATGAACATATCACCATAAACAGTTAAACACCTTTGTAGTCACTAGTCTCAGCTTTTGGTTCTCGCAATACATGTTCATATGTTTAGGTTTAAAGATACGTGTGCACCACTTGCGATTCTACATATGTGTGTGTATTTGTATGTCATACAATACCATTTTGTCACATCCATCACAGAGCAGGTAACTCATTTTGCTCAGGGCTTTTCTGATATCATCCATTCTTTGAATTTCCAGTTCTTTCCTAAACCCTTTGAGTTTGAAGATCTTGATTCAATGATTTGATTCTGTATGGGTGTGAGTACAATTTCTGTAGAGGACTGGAAAGCTCANTGTGGAGGACTGGAAAGCTCGTACTGAATATAGTGGGTACAAAGAGAATGATCCTCAAATATTCTAGTTCTGGAAGAGTATTGAGAAAATGTCAGCAGAGCAAATGAAGGTTTTTCTCTTTTTTTTGGACTTCAATAAAATATTTACCACTAGAAGGTTTCCGTGTGATGCTGGTTTAGCATCACGGCTTTACATCTACAAGTCCACAGAGACCCACGGTTGCTGTGATTTCCTCGTTCATTTAAATTCCTGCATGATCGTCTTTGCATTGTTGCTTGCAGGCTGCAGCTTGGGTACTTGGTGAAGTCGAAGTTGCATCTTTGATCTTTGGGGCCAAAATAAAAAAAAATTTGGCTGCCGCATACAATTTCTTTTACTCAGGCCATTTACAAATATTTATTTACAGCTTTGTACATACTATACGATTATTCGATGTAATATTGTAGTTCCTTTTCTTATGTAGGTATGTACTATGCATCAATTAAAGCAAGCATATTTTTTGTACATTAGTTGGTTTCATTTAATTTAAATGTTTACCCTAAAAAATCTTCCATGATCCCTTTTGGTGCATCTGCAAATCGTGGATATGGTGCAATATATCAAACTGCTAAAATGGGTGCAATATTGCGCCAGTTTGGCAACAGCTTTTTTTCGAAAATATACCCTTATTTTCGGAAAAAAATAGGTATGTATGTACTTTTTTTGAAAATAAGTAACTTATTTTTTATTTTGAAAATAATATTTGATTTTAAAATTTTCAAATAAATATTTATTTTTAAAAAAAATATGAAAATATGTAAAAAATAAAAATAAAATAAGTAACTTATTTTAAGTTTAAGGAATTCCAAACACCCCAATTATATGATTACACACTCACTGGCCATTGTAAACTATGTTAACTGATTCCAATTATGAGTGTTCATCTCTGCGGCTTTATTGTAACTAAAGAATTACTGGATTATTAATAATTTTCAACTTGGTTAGAAAACAGCAACAATAATGTAATGTTAATGTCAAAGATATCAATGCAATAAGCTTTGTTAGTTTGTTTGGAATTGATACAGCGTATGCGTCATTATGTTATCCATTTTTATTTACCAGGTCATAATCTACTGATCTCTATCACTGATGTAGCAATGTGGTCCTAATCATCATTTAGATATTCTAATTACCTAAAGCTTAGCAGTTTCTTTTGACAAAAGAATCCCATCATTTTCTTGTCAGAGTGGTCCTGTTTATATAATACCTTAAATGTACAATGTTTCGCAATCTAACTATAAATTAATGTATGTTGGCCGGCCAGCAGAAAAAAATAAATATAAAGAGTTGAGTCATCTTAGCTCATTCATGGCTGTTGGAATTTTGACAATCTTCTTCTCGAGCACACTGTGCTTGTTCCTTGTTTGGAAGCTCACTGAGTTGATTCATAAAGTATGGTGGAGTCCAAGACATATACAAAGACTGTTGAGTTCACAGGGAGTGAAAGGCCTTTCTTACAGCTTTCCTCATGGGAACAGTAAAGTAATATCGGCAATGAGAAGCCAATCCATGGGGTATCCCATGGGAATTTCACACGATATGTTCCCGAGGATCCAACCCCATGTGTACCTATGGACTAAGATATACGGTAAATACTTATAATTCTATCTTCCGAGGTTTATCTATCCTCTTTAGAACTTAGTTTGAAGCACGCATAAGCTTGAGAACTATTAGTAATTAAAGGTTGTGTCCGTCTTAGACTCACCCAGA
>QRFB01024301.1:0-16200 GCA_008931105.1 Oenanthe javanica | reverse complement strand
CAAATTATATAAGTATAGTTTAAGTTTGCAAATTTTAAAATTAAACGTCAATATAATTATGAGATTAATGTTCATGAGGTTATCTCCTATAATTTTTCTGAAATTAAAAAAAAATCCAATATAAATATATGAGAGTGTTATTGTATTTACATAAATTATATACAATTATAAAAATGCTATTATTATTTTATATTAAAAAATAGTTGCATCTCGGATAATTTTCCTGTCATTCTCTATAATTATTTAACGTTAAATTTACTTCAGGTGAAAATTTAACAAATTTTACAAAAAGAAAAAAGTAAAACTAAATCATTTGGAAGAAAAACCGTGGGAGTAAAATTATACGTTAATTGGTCTCGTCACAAAAGTTGTCACCACTCACCACTCCCCCTTGGTAGTGCAAGTTGGTGAGCTCCTTTTAGTATTTTGATTTTTGGTCATCTTGTTATTTATATTACAAAACCTAGAAGCCAATGGTCATGGATATTTATAATCTGAAACAGATGACTTTTCATTGAATATTAAGTGGTCATGATTCATGAACAGGTAAATATATTAAAATACTTTGTACAATTACCTACAGTTCATAGTTTACGCAACAAAAACCGGAAGTGAGAAAATACAGTTAGTGTAAATTGGGAGGGAAAAATGTAAACAATATACTTGCAACTCCAGAGAGTCTTTTATCTCACAGGAAAGTTATTCTTATCAGCTTCTACCGTCCACATCAAATCCAGCCCCTGTCCAGCCTGGCTGTCCTCTACCCTTGGGTACTGCCCCAACTCTTCCTCGTCCTTGAGCTACATTTTTCTTCTTCCTTCCTTCAACGTCAACATGAGGTTGTTGATTCTGGCCATTTGTCACTGGAGCAATCCCGACATTCCCTTGACTGGCCAGATTGCCAGGCGATCCCATAGATGTCTCTAGTGAACTATGAGCTAATACTGCAACAGGTGTAGCGTTCTGTATGTGACTCCCATCCTAAAAATATACATTAAAAACAGTTATGGTAATTTAAAAATATAAATTAAAATTTGTTAAAATTAACAAATCAGTAATCATCAGGTCTCAATTCTTTTAATAATAAATGTAAATTCAGTTTTGGCGCACATTCAAGTCACATGGCAATTGGGTATACTTCTTCCCTATCCAGGTTACTGTTCTATAATTAATACTGTTCTATAATTACTGTTAATTCTTTATGTACTAAGCTTGTACCAAGATCAATGAAACCATAGTAGTATTACTACAATATAAAAGGTGAACACATACTTCTTTGCCAATTCCATGAAACAACTGCTGAAGGTTAAATGGCGATATTATAACATTTAGACCACAACATTGAACAACAAGAAATTAAGTGTTTGTTGCTATGTAAAAATTACACAAATTAACTTTTGGTATTTGGAAACATTTGCAAGTGAGAGTTAGAGAACTTTCTGGATACAGAAATCTGTAAGATCTGTCTTTATTTTCTCATGCTCACAAAAATCAAAATATGAGGACACATGACATGCAAAAACTGAATAATTACTCACATGAGAGATGGGGGTGGATGATCTGCCAGGATTCAAAGCCTCTAGTCTTCTTTTCAGTTCTCCAAGTCTTGCAAATTGGGTATTGTTACTTTCTTGAACCTGTACAGGTTAATTGTGTCATGAAACTACAGAATAAATATCAGCAACACACTGGAGCTTTCAAATCAAGTCAATTTATAAATAAAAAAAATCATTCACCAGACGATTTAAGTCTTCACACAGATTCTGCTTTATTGCTTCCTCATCCTTGACAGCTTTTGTTGCTTCTTCCCATGCCTAGAGGAAGCAACACTTTATGTTAGCTGTAGCAGTGGACATACCACAAAACTGGCGTTGTTTAAGAGGATTGTTCTTTGTATCGATGTAGTTAAGGAGGATCGATCTTTGTAATGTACAATCAACACACTATATGTGATATATGAAGTTACATGCCTAATCGCAGTACATGTCTAATTAATATCTCAAGTACTGTGTACTGACATATCAAGTTTCGAAGCATTTTTTTAGTTGGACTTTTTACTTCCTTCTTTCAGTAATAGATATATTATCTTTACTACTAAATTTGTAGGAACTTTAACACATGTAACTGCATTAACCAAAAAAAAAATGTACTTGAAAATCCATATCAGGTCAAATTGAATTCTTCTAAAGTCTAAACTGATTATTCATTTTTTTGTGGAGGGAGAATAATGAGAGCGCATTTCAGTAATACAAATCAAAAAATATTTGATCAAGTCTGAACTTTGTTTGTCCTCATTCTGGAATAAAGGGAGTGAAGGAAAGTGCATTCCATAATAGAAAGCTAAAAGCTGGATGGGCCGGATGACTATTTCAAAACAGTAATTCTTCTACCTGTAACCATATGGCCATGTTGGATAGAGCCAGATGTAGCTCCATGTGACTTAGCATTACAATGCAAATGCTGATTTCAGCTTCAGTAATATTTTAGAGAGAGTCTAACAGAAATCAATATTATAGTTTTTTGAATACAAAACCATTGTGGTTACTAAATTGTGGTTGTTCGTCGAGCTTCAAAGTTGAATGTTTAGAGAAGCGGAGAAAATAAACTATAATGCATATTCGTTTTATGTTTAACATGAAACAATTTATCTAGAGCAAAATTTCCATTTTTAGTTAGCTTCATAACAATATTTAAAAATCAGAAGTGAAAACTTGCCAAACTGTAGTGAATAATAACTTATTCAAGAATCAAAAAGATAATAGTTGAAATGGTCAACTAAATACAACTGCATAACCCGGTTCAGTTCAACAATACTCCAAAAATGTTCAACATAACTACGTCGAAAAAGCTAACTATTAAGAATATATTCATTTGATAATGTACAAAATGCTAGAACAGGATTTAGCATAGTTTATTTGTAATTGTATAATCAGAGTCTAAATAGTCAACATCCTTGTACTTAGAAGATTTTCTGTAGAAAGTGAAACCAGAGTCTAGATGAAGATCAGAGTCTGGGAGGTGATCAGAGTTTATAGACTATCAGAGTCTACAATCTGTCAGAGTCTACAAATGATCATAGTCTATAGTCTATCAGAGTCTATAGTCTGACAGAGTCTGAAGATTTCAGAGTCTATGAAATCAAGCTGAATTTGGAAGATGATCACAGAAAAGGGAAGTGTTCGAAGATAAAGTCAAATATATTGCAGATATGCTATGGGAAGGAAGAAAAATTACAGAAGGAAACTGTCAGCTAATAATTAGGAATTATATTCCTATTGTAATTTGATTTTCTGTTATTAGTTGATAGGCAACTCTCTATATAAACACTCTATGTAACATAATTGTAATGTGTGGAGAAGAGTCGAATTTTGTGAGAGCATAGAGATGGAGAGAGTTGCTGTGAGAAACACAGAGAAGCTGCTAGGGTTTGTGTACACCTTAGGAGAGTTTGTATTTTCACATCAATAATACAAACCGTATTCATTCATATCATTGTGTTTAATCTTTGTTCTAAATACAAATCTTTAATTCATACTGAGTGGATTTTAATCAGGCAGAAAAAACACACAAGTATTCAACCCCCTTCTACTTGTGCAACTGGGAAAACACTAACAAAATTTCGAATTCAGGATGCACATTAATGAGATAAAAAGTATCTTTTCTATAATAGGAATGAATAGTATAGTTGATTGGATAAGTACTCTTGAGTCAACTAAAAGAGACAGACCTTCCGCGCTTGTTCTTCCTTCAGCTTAGCAAGACGAATCTTCTCAGTTGACGTTTCAATTTTCTTCCTCATGTGTTCAAGTGCTAAAGATTATTCATGTATGAGAGAGACAAAACTGATCACTTACTGTGAATATCAGAAGAAAAAATATCATCACAAATTTTGTAAAACTATGGAGAGGGTACACTAACCTGCCTTTTTTGGTCCAGCTGTAAGTTTCATCTCCAAATTAAGATTTGTAAGCTCTTTTTCGACATCACGAATTTTAGAATAATTTTCTTCAATATATCTGAGAGGTGTTAAGGAAAGGTCAGGCAGCATAAGTACGAAATTAACAACAAGAGAATAAAGAAATGCACGTAGCAAGCAAACACATTCTCAGGTATTATAAGGAGATGGACGGAGTAGAATTATATGCAATATTTTGTTGAAATCAGATCATCTTATCAATTATCGCATAGAAAACTCTTCTACAACACCTAGTGAAAGAAGAAAGGAAAAGTATCGAACATTATTATGTATCACCCATGCTTTTCACAAACAAGCAAGCTTCGTAATGACGAGAACCTGTGAATTTTGACAAATGCAGGATTCAATAGTCTAAACTACTTAACCTAGGTCCACAGAGTGCGAAATGTGTTATCATATTAGAAGTTGAAGAAAATTAAATCACAATTTCACAAGGAACGAAAGTAAATAATTAAAAAGAAATGAATTCAGCATACAAAACGAGAATATCAATAAGCAAGCAATTGAAAAGAAGTGAAATACTACTACTTACTTTCTCAATTGAAGTTGCTCCTCCTCGATAATCTAAAACAACAAAGAGCAGTTGCATCAAATCTTCATACATAATAATTGACCAGAAGCGCATATCTACACTTAAATCATATATACATAAACGCATATATATATATATACACACAGAGAGAGAGAGAAAGATAGAGAGAGAGAGAGACAGAGAGAGAGAGAGAGACCTTCTCGGTGTAGGAGATGACGGAAGATTCTCGAGGAAGACCGTCGGAGCCGATCTCAGGGGGTGGTGGTGCATTTTGATTCTTCACATTATTATTATCGGTGGACATTTCAGATCTCGTCGTCGAAGTATACAAGCTATCAACTCCGGCAAGAGATCACTACGTCGGCCGTAAATATGAGGCTAGTGCGTGCGTGCGTGCGTGATTAACCGGTTTTTTAGTTTCAAAATATATCCAAGTGTATTGAAATTGCAAGCAGTTAGTTAACAAGAGAGTGCTTCGCCTTTTGTAGAACTTTAATAAATGGTTTGAGCGTTTCGGGGATCAGAACAAAAAACCGGCCAAAGTGGGATCCAGGATAAATGTTTTTACTCAATTTGGGGATTCCGTCAGGTTCCGTTACAAAAACCGTCAAAAATTTTAAATTTTGAAGGGTAAACTGGACATTCCACAAGTAAGTAACGGTCATCTTCTTTGAATGTTATAACACCCATATTGTACTAATCACCGGATGTCCGGTACGTTTTGTAGTTGTAAAAGTAAAACTAATTGGACAAAAGAACAAGAGGACATAAATTTGGGAGTAAAATAAATATGATTACCACAAATGTTATTATGGACAGTAAAAAATAAAATTGCTACTCTTTTGATTACAGTAATAATTAACACTTCGTATATCACTCCTCTCTCTCTCTCTATGTTCAACCTCAAACTGCTTGTTTCTAGCAATCACTACTATAAACTGAAGAATCTAACTTGAACAAACGTATATGCTTCATTAATGCAGCACGAAGATCCTCAACATTACTATTTCCACGTCTCATCACTGAGTGACTCGACAAAACAGCTGAGCTTAGTGAACTCGCTTCCGGGATTGACTCAGTTGACACCACAACTTTTATGTTGTTCGTTAACAAATCATTCCCCACCAGTTGGTTCAAAACCACCGAGTCAGTTACCGAGTTCTTTCTCTTGTGTTGCATTGCAACTCGGACTATTTCGGTAACCATTGAGTTTGCTAGTCTTCGAATTCCCCGTGCTCCCCCCGAATATTATCGAAGGGGTAATAACGTCTTTTTGGTGATTTTTTCGCCCATGTTTGGCGGTAACGCTAGTGATTGTTAGGGTTTGGGTTTAATTTAGGGGAAGTGTTAAAGGGAAGTGTTAATTAGGGCTGATTGAAATTAATTTTAAGTATATGTAATTTGTTTTTTTTGGTCAAAAATACCCCCACGGGATAACGGAAGTAACGGTAATATGGACGGAATACCCCACAATGTATACAAAATATGTTTCCAGAACCCCCGTTGACAGGTTTTTTGTTATGGTCCCCGAATCACTCAAAACATTTATCTTGGCTACCCTCCCTGCAATTTTCTCTTAATAAGATGATCCTCTATTACTACTCTATAATCTATATGATGCCGCAATGCTTTATAAATCCGTACATTTCTCTTTTTTAACTACTCGTATAATTAAAAAAAAGATGAATCTTATTTCAATTATTATGGCATAACGTGGTTTTTTTTCCAATGCATTATAATTTTTTTTCTTTGACCTATTATAACTTATTTAAACAGAAGTAAAATTTAAACATGTAACGCACGAATTACTCCCGCAACACATTAAAAATATACTTCCCTCCGTATTATAGGTGCTTGCGTAGTGCTTACATATTTATATAATAATAGACATTGCCAAATGGCATTAATTTTTAAATAATTTGAGCTCCCTAGAAGAGCAGCTCAGTGAAAAGGATAGAGGAAAAGAGTCATCATCTTCATGGTATAAACAGTAAACTTCATAATGTATCCATATCGACACATACAGACATACAACTACCATTACGCTTTCTGTGTTTCCTTGTACAAGTAATGATTCTACCTGTTGCAAACCTTGCATGTTTCAGAGTTTATGGTATTTATTACGATCTCCCTACAAATTATCATGAAAAAGGGAATATTATGGTAAACTAAGGAAAATTGCAGGGGTATGCGCTTTCAAAGCACGAAACTTTGGATTTTACATTGGCTCAACGAAACGTATACAGAAACATGTAGGAGTTTCTCTTTCGTTTCCTCATCATTGAGCATCTTTTGCCAGGATCTGCAAGACTGCCTCCTTTGTGGGCATGGCAGGGATTGCTCCTCTCTCTGTTACGGTTACAGCACCACAAGCATTTGCAAAAAGAAGGGCGTCTCTTAGTTTCTTCTCATCCTGCCGAAACACCAAATATAAGTGGAAGGCTTATTCAACAATTGACCAGTAGATTAAAGTCTCTATAGATATACACACACACACACACACACACACATATATCTGTAAACTGTAAACTTGTAGGCTGATGTGGATCAGAAAATATATAGAGGTCTCACATGACGACACTTCTGCACAAAATGCTTGTCCATATACTTGAATACGCTCAAAGGAGAAAACTATTAGACTATCAGTCTGTTCAAGAGTTTTGTGCAGACTTATTGAGGAGCCGTGAAGGTGGAAGATGAAGTTCCAGGCAAAAATAGCATTCTTAAGTTTTCAGAAGAGGATATATGATGCTCGTGTTAGTCTAAGCATAAATATAATTTTCTTTCGGCGTTATCAAAAAAATACACTTGCAATTTTCTTCCTCTTTGTCAATTACACATATATTCTGCATACATACAATTTTTTCTTCCTTTTTGTCAATCCGCTATTCCCATTATAAAGGCAAATCAGGAGGCGAGCTTAACCCTAGACCTACTACATGATCTAATAATTATGACGAAACCAACACAAGTGCAGAGTATCAGCGGTTCTTATGTGTAACATAGATATGGATACATTATGAGTATTATCAAAAAGGGCGAGGGATAAATACACAGTTACAACTTTTTCAGGCCCATAACTAAAAAAAGGTAATGCACCAAGAGAAACATAGGATAGCCATAGGTATTAGACAACAGCTGGTGTACTTAAGATTTCAATGCATTTAATAGCGGCGGCTGAAAACTTCACAATCATTAGAAGAATTTTTAAAAAAAATCACAAAATATACTCATTTTCCAGGAGAAAGTGTTACCTGGTAAAGGTTCATGTCAGAAGCGAAACAGTATAATAATCCTGCAACAAATGCATCTCCAGCACCAGTGGTATCTACAGCTTTTACTTTAACACCAGGAACTCGACCTTTAAATTGCTGCATGAATGTTCAGTTTCTATAAAGTTGGGCTCGTAACTTGGAAATACTGAATAAAACATCTCAAGTATATTGTGGCTAATCTATCGAACTTAAGTTGGTAATATATATCATTTCTGGATTAACTGATATCTTCTAAAGGCATGCAGGTTGTTCAACAACTCTAAACCCATGACCTTCTCATGGGGGAGCGGGAATGAGACAGACCTTTACCACTAGTCTATCCCCAAAACCTAATCATCAAATTGTTAAAAAAAAATATCAATAAGAACAGACAACTTGGCAATTTGATGATTTAAAACCATTACCTTAGTATAATATCTGCAACCCTCTGCCCCCTCACTTACAAGCAAAAGCTTAAGATTGGAGTGATACAGCTTTGTTAAGACTACATTATCATCATGAGGATCTTCACCTCCAGTTAGGAACGAGATTTCGTCCTCGCTTATCTGCCAATTTAACAGAGTGAAAGTGAGCTCCATAGAGGATGTCGATTTCACACCAAAAATAGATACCAAAAAAAATAAAAATACTACAAGTTAGCCAAAACTCCCAGCTTGGTCTATATTTTAAAAATCTTGCCTTAATAATGTCTGCTTTGTCCCATATGCTCATTATACCCTCTCGAGCAGCATCAGCTGATGGCCATAATGGCAACCTTAAATTTGGATCATAAGAGAGTATGCTTCCAGATTCTTTAGCAATTGCCATTGCAGCAAGATGAGCAGACTTACATGGTTCTTCAATCAAACTAATTGAACCATAATGAAAGACTTTAGCCTGTTAAGATATAATTCAACTGAATTAGCAGTTGTGTTATGCACAAGCAATCAAGTGATGAATTGATTAGTTAGAAAGACAACAAAAACATACCTGCTTGATAAGATTTTTATCAAGTTCTGATTCATGAAGAAGCATATCTGCACTAGGATGGCGGAAAAACAAAAATTCGCGCTCACCATCAGAACGCAATGTAACAAATGCTAGTGCTGTCCTTGCAGTTGGGTCAAATCGCATGCCGGAGTTGTTGACGTTGTTTTGCTTCAAAATGTCAGCTAACATGTACCCGAATTCATCTTCCCCCACCTGAGGTAAAAATAATATAGTTCACGAATAATGATACAATCTAGCTAAATAAAAGAGCAGTCAACATATTTATTGAAGAATGTTACTTGTACGACAAGGAGAAAAGGTAAGTAATAATTCTACAAGAAAAGGTAAGTTAGCACCAATGTTACAATAATGTAGTCAATCAGCAAACATAGTTCCATCCACGACACAGGTAACATACCAGCTCCAAATGCATTCACCGAGTTGCTCAGCCTTTGACCTTAAGAAAACGTTTTTTTACATATGAAAACATAATCCTAAACATGTGGCACACTGGCACCACAATTTTAACATGGATAGGTATTCCGGTGCAATATATACTTAAAAAACGGTCAATATGATCTTCTGATTGAAACCAACAAAGACAAAAAAAGAACATTTACCGTAAACTTTTTCTCACTTTAACCGGGATATTTGTTCAAAGTTATGAAAGACATACTTTAACCATCCAATAATCTCTTCCGCTTATTACAATTAGCAAGAGCAAAACCATCACTGGCACATGACACACAATTGCTAATCAGCAACTGTCCATTTCTTTCAAGTTCTTTCACATGGAATATAGAATAGCAGTGGTAAAGTTCACTTAAGAATAATAGACATGCATCGTAATTCATAAAAGAAAGTAACATATCACAAAAGAATGCAATGGTTTATTGTATTTGCAATAGGTGGTAACAGTTTAAGAGACAACAGGACAACTCAAGATTCACCTTGCCTATGAAAGCGGAAGAACCCCCCAGCCGTGATATACCAACAGCAACATTAGCAGGAGCACCACCAGGAGCCTTCTTGAATGCAGGTGCTTCTGCAAGTGAAACCCCGCCAACTGTAGGCACAAAGTCAATCAACAGTTCCCCAAAGCATATAACCAGCGCACTATCTTTTTGTCCCCCTCCATTGGAATTTAGCGTCAGATCCTTAATTTGATCTACACATCAAATGTTTAGGATAAGAACACTAGACTAGTCAAATTTTAGCAATGGACTGAAACAGCATTGCAAGGTCTTTTTTGCAATATAATTCATTTAACACACAATCGATGCACACACGCATGATTTAAACACACACAGAAACACAGAATGCCTGTCTTACAAATACACGATTCAACCATACAAACAAGGCCTATGATACAATTATACAAGTATATTTCAAAATAGTTCTCAAGAATATACCATAAAAGAAAGATTGTGACTTGTAAGAATGCAGATTATAATAAAAAGAATATCAAGAGCTATAGATTGTGAAATTGTAGAACTACAAAAAAAAAAAGCATTCCAAGAATAAAAAAAGAGAGAGGTCCATAAAAAATAAAAATCAACAGGTATTTTAAAACCTACCACTCACCAAGATTCACAAATCTTGACAACCCACAAAAAATTAAAATGAAGAAAACTCCATGAACAAATTAAAATACAAATCAAACAATCATAACTTCAAGAACCCAAATCAAGTGCCAAGGTTCAAGAACATAAAAACAATTGTACACAACAAATTATATTAAAAGAACACGAACCTAAAGCGTGAGAGTCCGTCATGATAGCTAAAGAAAAAGATTCACCACAGCTAAATAGAGATATTTTAACAAGAACTCACAAATTTACATATACATACACACGTATATATGTATCTAAGTGCAAGAAATATAGAGGAGAGGAGCAGGGGAAGAAAATAAAAAACGAATCTTGAAAATGGTGTGTGTAAGAAATACTAGGACACACGAGGGCGGTGCAAAATATGTAGATATATAGATACAGGTTGGGGTGGAATGTATGTATGTATATGCGGTCTGATGATTCAGTCAACTTGGGCTCATGGGGCTTACGTGGGGGTGCCCCTGTAAAGTGTATAATGGTCTCTTTTTATAAGTATCACTAGATTTGGTTGTATTTTGTTACGGAGCATATGGTATTAGCCGGCAAATTATTTGTGATTGTGATATTACAAATCAAATGTGTGAGTAAAATATAATATTATATTTCAAAAATATTCTCACGTATCACAAAAAATATTTGCAAGTTTTGACGAAGATACTATAATATCCAAGATCGTGTTTATTAAAAGTTAGTATTTTATTATATTTATATTTATGCATAATTGGATATTTAGACTCTTCACCCAAAAATCATGATAATTAAAAATCAATGAACAATATTTGAGACCAAGTTAAGCAAGCACCTAATGTGAATCTACTTCTAATTCTTTTCTTACAAAACAATAATAGTTTCCTGTCAAAAAAAAAAAAAATAGTTTAAATTTTCTTAATATACTTATAACTTTATATTTAAATCATTATTTGATTTTTTTTAAGAGAAGGGCAATTTTTATAATAATATATCATTTATTTCGAAATATATAATAATTTGGATTGGGTCTAAATTCTATTCTATACTCAAACCAAGCTTAATTGGAAAAGCTAGTACAAATTGCTCATTTTCAGCCATCTGCTCATGTTGAAGCATACGTAAATTAGATACACAAACATATGCATCAATTTGCCGGCTAGTATCTGGCAAGTGGCAACTACCAAACAGACCACTCTCATTTAACTCATTTTGGGGCGACTAGATCAGAGACCCTGACCAAAAATAAATGTATACATAGAGAGATACTGAATAAATTAGATACAAAATTTTACAATATACATATCTAGAAACTTATAATGTGCGTTGCATGATCAATATCTAAAGTTAATATTAAGTGAAAAAACATAAGTATTAACTATGAACCTAGTATGTTTCTACTATGATTATCTCCTTCGGGAGCGAGATGAAGTTTATTCATCTCTTTAATATATTAACTAAATTACCTTAAAAAAAACTATGAACCTTCTTACATTACATTGCTGCTCCTAAATTCGAAGCTTTACGTTTTAAAAAATGTATATATATATATATATATGTCAAACAAGGTAGGCGTTGCTGTCGTGGTTCTGAAAAATAGTGCAAGGCTATTGACAATTTGACATGCAACAAACTCTAGTTTTTAGGATATTTCATAATTCGTAATATAACAATAATTAAAAAAATATACTATACATCTCAATGTAATCTAAACCTAGATATTCTTTTCAATAATATATATTATATATCCTAAATATTTTATTTTAAGAATTTTTTTTACCAAATGTTAATTTAAAAAAATGAGATACATACTAAAAATATCTTAAATACGCGTATTTGCCTCACAACTGATGCACATCTTTTTTAGAACAAGCTCTATGATTTAAAAAATGAAAAATGGTCTGCAATATACGCATCGTGTGTAGAGTCTGTAGACGAATAGCTGGAAAAAATTGGAAAGCATCCATGCATTGATGCACGGCCTTTCCCCCAATGAATTCAACTATTTATGCATATTCAACACTAAAATGGTTGATCATCTAGAACAATATGTAAATCAATGTTCAAATATAAGACTCTAGACTAGATTTCTAGCCATCTTTCAATTATCACTGTTCTAGTTGAATTAGTTACAAAATGCATCAATAACAACACATGCAATCAAGCGCATAAAATGAACTCAATTTACCTTCTTCTTCTTCTTCTTGATCCTCCTTTTACCAGTCTTGGTGCTGGCTTTCCAGTCCCAAATTGGCCTTCATAATCAGTATCATCATCACCAAAATCTTCATCTTCAATTTCATCACGCGTATCTCTCACTGCTGTTATCTCTTTTCTTCTACTACCAACATTGCCTCCTTTGAGCATTTCTACAACATCAATCATACTAGGGCGGTTCTCGGGGTTACTATCGGTGCATCTCATTGCGATTATTATAAGGCTTTTTAACTGAGAGCGATCATACTTTCCCTTTAGTCTAGGATCAACAACAAGTTCATAAGCACCTTTTTGTACCAATGGACTAGCCCATTGGACAATGTCGCGCTTAACTCCACCTGGAAGTTTTTCTAATGGTTTTTTAGCACTAATGATCTCAAGTAGTAGTATTCCAAAACTATAAACATCACAGCTTTCGGATACTTTTCCCCACATTGCGTACTCTGGTGCTAAATACCCTAGGGTTCCTTTAACCCTTGTAGTCATGTGAGTAACACCCTCCGGGACGAGTTTTGCAAAACCAAAATCAGCAACTTTTGCTTGGAATTCTGAATCTAAGAGCACATTACTGGCTTTGATGTCCCTGTGAATGATATGAGGATTTGCTTCTTGGTGCAAGTACCTTAACCAACAACACAAATGGTAAGATGTTGACGAGTAATCACTACTTAAGCAAGTTAAATCTAAACCATACCAAGCACATCAGTACGGATATCCCACGTACTAGGGATCTTACCCCTGCAACGAGGAGAGTACGTCGAGAGACTGATAAACAATCAAATCATTTTATTTATCCAATATACTTTTGTTGATTGTTATATTTTGCTTAATCAAAACTTTTGTTTGTTGACTTTTTCTTAAGATAATTATATGGCTATGAAACTAAGAGCACGTACAAATTGATGTATTATATTACATGTCAATGAATGGCCGGCCTTGTAGCACGTAATATGCATATGACACAAACACAATCATAAACTAATTAAAGAGGGCATGTACTTACGATATTCCTTCGGCCGACCCAATGGCAATGCTGATTCTTCGAGGCCAATCTAGCAAACAATCAGAAGCAAGTTGACCATGGAGATGTGTGATCAAGCTGTGATTAGGCATATAATCATACACTATAAGCCTTTCATCTCCACCTGCATAAAAACCTCTTAAACCTAGTAAATTTTTGTGTCTAACCCTCCCAAGAATTTCGACTTCTACTGCAAATTCCATTTCTGCTTTTGCACTCATTGCTTTTAGCCGCTTAATTGCTATCTGTATGCAACACAAACCGAATATTCAATATTTTTGACAACAAACATATAAGTTGAGAGCACAAGTTCAACTAATTTGAAGTATTAGAAATAGAAGGATTGCCTCGACTCCTTTGCTAGTTCGGCCCCAATAAACACTTCCAAAACCACCCTCTCCAATCTTGTTATCATTATGGAAATTATCTGTTGCATGTACAAGTTCTTTAAGGGTGTAGATCTCCCATGGATAATCTCTTGACTTGCCGGATTGTGCACTAGAACAACAACAAAAATAAATTCAATACAACACTAGCTTGACTTATCAGATTGTGCACTAAAACGACTTTAAAAAGGTATCAACATGCATGAAACCATCCTACACAACACTGAAATGGAATTACACAACTCACTTGCTATTTTGTTGTTCTTGATCATCCGGTATGCAACAACAATATTTCTTCAACATTTTTCGAGGGAAAGCAAGTTGGATCTAGATGAGGGTGAAGTCAATGTATAAACAGTTAGGAGAGACAAAACAATGAATCCAAAGAAGAAAACACAGATGGAACCAGCAAGAAAATCAAATGAAATAAGAAAATATTACGGATTTTTCAATGCTAAAGTGGAAGAGGTGTCTAATGATCAAGACAGAAGGCGACTTGGAACTTTAGAATTAAATTTGGCTACTATAGCGTGTGTTAGCGATTCCTGATTAATTTATCTACGTTTTATTGATTTTATAATTTGGCAGCTTGGTATCTTTGAAAGTGTCCTGTTTGTATTGCATGGTAGGTATTTCTAAAGGCATTCTTTGTCTGTATCTCTTCATTCCATTACAATACTTCTATTTAGTATTAGAACATGTGTGTTCTGTTTTGACGAGTTATCATACTAGCGTGATAATTATATCTACCAAATTTTCTGAAAGTGACTCGTTTGATCTAAATTTATATTTATTTGTCAAAAACAAATAATAACGTATCTATTCGAGTACCTTACTTTTGTGTTGTAACAATTTAGTTCTTAACTCTTTGTGGTTGTGGCAGAGGTTATTATGTGGTTCATTAATTGATTTTTATGCCCTTAGCAGTTGATTTTAGGGGTTTCAACAAGTTTAGCATGGTTAAGCTGATATCGTTATATCATGGTTAAGTGTTTATCTTATATCTGTTAGGCCTTTCCAGAGTTGAGACTGAGAACGAGGGAGTTAGAGTTGTTTCCAGAGTTGAGAATGTTTTTAGCTATGGCACTTGCACTGCATCCCATGCCAGTAAGTGTATAGCTTTTTATATCTTCTCACATGTTGTACTTGTTAATTATGATGATGCAAGATGGTGCAGTGCAGCATCCATTGCAGTTGATGAGGATATTGACATCCTGAGGTTTAAGGTTTGTTCTTGACAAGAGATTTTCAAAAACAGGGAAGAGTACCATTTGGACTTCTTAAATTGCTGTGTGGTACTTGGTTGGAACTGGTGCGATGTACGTAGCACAAAGCTTCGAATAATAGGTTTCACCACCAAATTGAATAGTGTTGTGTGTTCAAGATAGGAGGCGATGGTTACTCTGCAGTAGTCTATTGGCTTTAAACAAGAGAAATCTATGAGAGATACTTGTTAAGGTTTGAAGATATAGAGTATGATGATAATTAAAAGTATATGCTAACAATTAGTATTAGTATTAGCATTAGCATTAGCATCAACAACATGATTAATTTTAATCTAAATTTATCAACATTAAAAAAGGAGTTTCATTTATATTAATTTGTTACCTTTGGTAACTTTCAGTTTACAACTACAAACTGGATATAGGATAACTAGAAATGCAATCAGCCCATGGGCCAGAATTAGACTCTCCCATTTTAGGCCCAACGCACTCCCAAACCAAACTAGTACACTTGAGTCCACTCCCAAGGCCCAGCTTCCATATTTTGTCACCTTTCTTCACTTTCTTCTTGGCTTCCATGTATGCCAACACATACCACGATGAAGATGAAGATTGATTGCCAAATCTATGACATGTCATTAAACTAGCTTCCATTTCTTTTTCTCCAAGTTTCAACTCTTTCCCTATCTTTCTTACCAATGCCTTCCCAGGTGTTGGCAAGCAAAAATGCTGTATCACCTTACTAAAATTAGGCACATATATCTCTGTGCTCTTGTCCATTAAAGTTTTCCTAAGAATTGATAAAACATATCGAAATTTTTCGAAAAAAATGAGCCTAGACTGGTAGCATGTGGATGGACAATCTCTCGGACTGCTTGCAATACTTCTTTGGTTGAAGTTACACCAAGGAATCCGTTTGAGTCTTCTTCACGGAATGTGCAAGTATAAGCCTTGTTACCGAAAGCTCTTTGAGTTCTTAAACTGCAAAGTAATTTGTATTTGGCGTTATACTGGGCTTCTC
>QRFB01024300.1:0-16200 GCA_008931105.1 Oenanthe javanica | reverse complement strand
TTATTTTATTTTAACTAATATTTTTTATTTCAAATTTATTCATTTGAATATGATATACAGTAAGTGAAGCCGAGTTTAAGTATATTTTTTATGGGGGTAAATGAACTAATTCATCATTGTACTATACACCAACTTTCATTTCGGTCATCAATTCAAAAAAACTTACAAACACATCATTAAATAGACATTTTCTATCAATCATAACATTAGACTTTTATAAACTTACACGACCGTTAAATCTGAGTTGACTTTAACGGAACGCCATTAACTTTGTCACGCCAGCTGTAACATCAATTTCATGTTAGCAGATACATCACTGAACTATTTATCAACTTTCAGTTGGGTCACTGAACGAAATTTAAAATTTAATTTATAAAAAAAATTAATTATATAATTGTTTTGATATAAATTAAATTGATTTAATTAATTTAAAATTTAATTAATTGAGTATTCAAGTACTATAAATATTCAAAAAAATTACACTCTTGTACAAATTATCATTATAAAAAAATTTGAAAAACATGCTATTTTTAAATATTCATTCACTTTTATTAATTTATAGATAGAGTTTTGGTATTTTTATAAAAATATTATTACTTTTGTTTAATTAGATTTTAACCATTCAAGTATTAAAAATATTCAAAAAAATCATAATTTATTTAAACCTTCATTCGCTTGTATAGATTTATAGGTATATAGATTAAATTGGCATATACAATTTAAAATTTAGTTAAGTGTAATCATTAGAAATTAAACATTCAAAAACTCTAATATTTTGGTACGATTCATTGATATCAAAAAAATTAAACTAAAAAATGTGGTATATTTTATAATCATATAAATTAAATGGGTGCATTAAATTTCAAATTTAGTTGGTCTAATTAAATTAAAAGTAATTTAATTTAAATCATTTAAAATTAAAATTAACGGGTGACCTGTTGAAAATTATTATAAAGTTGAGTGATAAATTAGCTAATACATTGTACTTGAACTTGCCATGTCACCACTTTCCGTTAAAATATTTAACGGATTTAATATTTCGTATGCATTTAAAAAATTTTAATACTTAAATTATTTGACCGTAAGTTTTTTTGACTTGATGATCAAAATGAAAGTTGGTGTATAATACAATGATGAATTAGCTCATTTAGTCATGATTCTCGTAAAACAAAACACACCTTGTATTTTTTAATAAAAATATACTCCAGTATACTCGCTTCATGATCTTCCGAAACTCAATAAATTTTTTGATATGGTCCCAAACATTACCATTCAAGCTCCGCCACTGAACATAATATAAGGTGTGTAAAAAAAAAAATACAGTATTTCTCAGAAGTTATTTCTGAACTTGGACACTCCAGAGTTTTGCTCTGAGACTATGGACGATTGTAATTTTCAATGGTGTTTTAAGCATTCGGACTCGTCCCATTAACTATAAATTAATTTCTTTCGATTCAAAAACATAAATATCCATTTTGTCACCAAGAAAATCATCAGATAGGTTGTGCAAAATTAATTTTAGTACTTAAAAACTATACTAGCAAAGAAAAGTGGACTGAATTTTACAAGTAAAACTGAAGTTCTCACCCAAGAGCATATAACTGCCTGATCTTTAGTTGCTGAAAAATATCTCTAGTACATATGAAATTTGTATGTGTGTATGTTTTGTATTCCTCCTATTTTGACTGCTAAAGGATATAAGAAGCCCTTTATACAAATAAAATCAAGTCAGGCACCTTCCTCATCTTCCAAAACATGGATAACTATCCAAGAATCTACTTCAAGGACCATCTTCTTGGGCTGCATTTTGATCACATCGCATAAAAAAAATTATAGATGCCAGTTTGTCAGCGACGAAGCATGAGAAATTAAAATTAGTAGTAAAGAAAGATGCTTACTGCTCAAGATAAATCCCTGAAGCAAGCTCTGGGCTCTCTCGGCTTGTTCTGGGGTCCCCGATATTTGAACGACATTATCTGTTGCTTCAGATCCATCTTCAATCAATTTGACAGTTGCTCCTGATAACTGTTTGAATGTAACATGAGTTAAACTACAGAAATATTCCATCAATCCTAAAGAACACAGCCCCTAAAGATCTTAAATTCTTAATAGAAAAACAATCATTACCTCGCTGATTTGAGAGAGCATATTTTTTGATTTTGTTATGAGTTTGGGAACTGCATGCTGTGGTATGACAACCTCCAGTATACTTCTAGTAACTAGCGGTCCATAATATCTAGCAGGGAGAATCTTTTTAAGATTATAAATGGTAGAAAAATAAATGGGATGATAACTCCACATCCTAAATTAAATTTAGCTTTTATACCTTTTCAATGAACTTGGAACACTTTCATCACGCTCATTTTCAGTCTGCTTTACTGCCTCCCAAACAGATTCACCAGAGTCCTGCAGACGAACAGCAGAATTTTTCAATTTCATATATCAGAATTACTTGAGCTGAGTATACAGTGTAACAGTGCAGCGGACTCCAGACGACATAGAGTAATCCAGTATATAGTAATCCATCTTAAGTCACTGATCCTTCTCTACATCTTTTATAGTAATCCAGTATATGTTACTGAAAATAATAAACTGTGGCAAAGTGAACACTGTACTCATGAAAGGATGACCGGTCACTGTCTAGCTTTCTAAATATACAGATAAAAAAAAGTGTATTGTCGTACATTCAGAAACTGAACAATGAAAAAAAACTGGGGAATATTGACGGCATTTTTATATTTAATAAGCATGATTATTATTCAAGAAAACAGCACATTTTATTTTATTTACCTTTGTGTGCTTTATGGTTGTTGCATCGTGCACACTTCGAGAAAATGCATTGCAAAGATTTTTTCCTGCATAAGTTTCCTGAGATGGAGTTTCACTCACTACAGTACTGGTTGCCGATGTTGGAGGAGTGGGCATCTTCTTTTGAAAGTATTCTTGATACAGATACTTCCGAAGTTTTGATGTCACTTCTACAAGGGCTTCTCTTGCTACTTTGATCTCTCCTTCAATCTATAGATATACAAAGTTCCCCTCAGAATCCATAATTAAAGTCAGCCGGCACTTACTACAGCAATTCATCGACTTCAAATCTGTACTATATTTTTTTAATGAAAATCGTTTTAATTTAATGGTAAGTGAATCCTATAAATGACTAAGCAACGTAGTGGAAGAAGCCAAAGAACTCTTGGTCTAGCGGTATCGCCCTCACTCCCTTTACGGAAGATCGAGGGTTAAAAACCTTGTCGAAGACAAAAATGTATGCACAGTATCTGTGTTCAACTAGCAAAAAGAACATAGTACACGAGATGCCCGTGACATAGTGTAAAAATATTTCAAGAGCAAAACCCTACAGCAAAACGTTACAATGCAGTACCTGAAATCCAGACATATCTCTATTGTTCAAGATAAATAACAGTTGTGCAAGACGTTAAAGGCATCAATAAATACGAGCCCTTCTAGCATTTAAAGCATACAAAGCATATACAAACCTGTAAAAGTTCATCATTTCCTGATGCGCATACTGGACGTTGTTCATTAGGCAAAATCTGAACATTCACTCCAGATGATTTCCTCATCTCAGACAACAGCCCATTGTTTCCCTCTGAGCATCCAATCTTACCAGATGGCACAAGTAACCGCGTAGTAATAATGTTTTTTTTATCAGGAACAAGATCTACAATCCGAGTTTGAATGTGCAACAATGCTTCCTGAGCAGGAAAAAGCTCGTCATCTGGACTCTAAAATTGGTTAAACATTACAAAGGTCTCAGAATCTTATACAAGAATAGAAATTGTTAAACAGCAGGTGTGACTGCTACAACTTGAAGAATGCAACGAGCTTCACTGACATTTACGTCTTGAAGGTGTAGACTACTAGACTAATGTAGTTATTCTTTTATTTTTTTTAAATATAGATTGCACAAGTAGAATTGCAAGCAACTTAAGCACATTTTTTATCGTTAATAGATAGTAGGTACCTCCTCTGAAGAAATGATGATTATCTGTTCATCTGCACCAACCACAGGATCCATAACCTTAACAGCAACACCAATTTCAGTTTGTAGTAATTTTATGATACCATCTGACTCCCCAACAACACTATTGATTTTGTCAACTGGGCAAAGTATTCGAAATACAAGATTCTCGCCAGAAAATGTCTGTGAATTGCCAGTCATAGGAACAGGTGCAGATACCATTGTGTTGGCAGATTGAAGGGATAAATGATTATTTCCTCTGGCTCCGACCAAATTTGCATATAACCGAGATTCAAAAGAAGGCTCTTTCATAAATGTTCTACGCGAAGGGTGCATGTGAGAGATATGATCATCTTCGGGAGGAAAGAATCTTTCTGGGGATGGTAATGGACCATGAAAATTTACGCGATCACGATGCTGACTTTCCCTTAACCGTGAGGAGATGATTGTTATAGCATGTTTAACAGCATTTGTATCACCAACTATCTGTAAGAGAGTTCTGGTCATTTACTCTGATGATGATGAAGGCGTGTAATGTAATCATCTCCAGAAGTGCTCGAAGTTTTATAAATAAAGAGTGTAAAAGAGCATTTGTATAAAAAAATATTTTTTTAGAATAAAAATGAGAATATCAAACAGTGAACTTTAATCATAAAACGCTGGAACTGTGATGCAAAGAACAGATTAACTCTGCTTAACTCTCAAGTAGAGGATTTCACAAAAAATGGCTGTGCATCTTCAAACTTTTAAAATAAACTCTCTAAGTACAAAGTAGACAGACCTCCATATCTTTTTACTTAGATATAGAAAATTACGAAAAACATTTCTACGGTTGGAAACCTAAAATATAGTTGGTCCACTTCTTAATCAGCTATCAAGTCACATGCACACATTGTTATGTCAATCAAGCTTTATAAAGATACATAATACATAACCGAACTAAAATGGAGTTTATGCATAAAACACACACCGAACTTGTTTTTTTTTAAAAATGTGTTACTCGTCTAATAGTTACAAACATCCATCCCATATTGAAAGTAAAACTGCAGTAGAACAATGAAGCTGATAAGTTTTTATGATATGAGTGAGACTAGGATGAACCTGAAGAATCTCCTCAGACATGGACACACATCGGGGCAAACTATGATCTCTAGGCAAAAGCCTAATATGAGCATTAGTCTCCTTCCTCATTTGCTCAATAATCTTCCCTCCTTTCCCTAACAAACTCCCTACGTGCATTTTCGACACCACGAGCCTCGTAACCACCCTCATCCCATACTCCCCCTCATTATACCTACTAGTACCACCACCAGCATTACTCTCATGTATCATAAACAATGCCTGCTGCGCAGGCGAAAAAGAATTCACCTGTCCAGGCCCTGGCTTATCGAAAATCTCGATAATTCTCTCGTGATCACCAGGGAGCAAGTCATGCACATTGATCCAAGCACCGGTGTGTTGTCTAATGGAATTAATTAAACTACCTGACTGTCCAATCACACATCCAATTTTAACATCATCACACAATATTCGATAACTAGTAGTAATAGTACTAGTCGACTCCTCAACAATGTTCCGTACAGGTACATCCCAGTGATTGCCAACGGTGTCGTATCGTTGTTTGGGTCTTGGATAGGGTCCGGGATTGTTGATTCGGTTAAATCTTGATCGCTCCATTATTTTTTAGATTCTTGAATTCGTATGTGAGCCTAAAAAATTAGGGTTTTATTTTGGGGGAATTGAGTGATATATAGATATGGAGCTTTTCAAATTGATTTTGAATAATAAATACTCTTCCGTTCTAAATTAATTGTCTTTTTTGTATTCAATTTTACTCAATTTTGACTGTAAATTAAAAAAATTTATAATTTTAAAAAATTAAAAAATATATTTTAAAATAAATTAAATATACTTTTCAAGGATATACTTTTTATAATTTTTTTCAATTATATACTAAATATAATTTAAGACAATTTAACCACAAAAAAATTTAATTTTGGGGACGGAGGGAGTAATAAATTGATTTTAGATAAGATAATTAATTAACTGGGTTTTCAGCTCTTAGTTGAGATAGTTGTTTACATCTGTACAGTATATATATGTGCTGCAGCCTGCAAAGCCTGCAATACACACATACTATCACGTGATTAACAATTTTAAGTAAGTTGTAGCCTTGTAGGAGTCCCTTTTTTTGTCCAATTTTTTTAAAATTAAATACACAGTAAATTTCGCTAGAATTTCGAAGGAACTTTTTATTTTATTTTAGAAATCAATGTTAAAGATTTGAATTTTAAAAAATTTATTAAAATTTTGTGATACTTAATAAAAATTTAGATTTAAGAAAATTTATTAAAATATGATGATATTTTATTTGAGTTTTAAAATATCTATTAGAATTTGATGGTATTGAAAATTTAATGATTTTTTTGATTTTATAAATTGTAACATCCCATATTTTTATAATATATTTAAATATTTTATGTAATATTAAGAATAATATTAGTGATTTATTACTAATATTATTATTTGAATATTAATATAGATAGTTTATAATTATGATATTATTTTAAAGATTACTGGTTGAGAAAAAAAGAGAGAAAAAAAAAGAAATAGAATAGAAAAGAAAAGGGAAAAGGAGTTAGGGTTAGAAAAAAAAAAGATAGGTAAGTTTTCTTCGCGCGGCCATAGAGAACAGAGAGAATGAGAAAGAGAGGAAGATGGATGAGAAGAAGAAAGAGAAAGAGGAGATAAAGAAATGACTCAAAAGGATATTTTATGGTTTGAATTACGGTTTATGTCCTATCTATATTTTTGATAATCATTCACATTTTTGATTCATAAGGTACATATATCTTTTCTTTGTCTTCGTATTCGTATCATTACTCAAATTCGTATTGTTGCTTCAAGTCGTATGTATATTGTGTAACAATTGTATCCATTCTGAATTATGATAAAATTAGTATCTCATTCGTTCTTTATCGAATTGTTGTGATTTTATACTACCTGAAAAGGTATTTCAATTATCTACAACCTTTATTCTTTGCATTTTCTGAAATTCGGTATGTAAGTATGTTAAAATCTGTCGTTTATATAATTTGGTTGGTTATTTGGAATTGTTCTGCTGTAGTTTCAGAAATTCACAGTAATTTGAATATTTGTCCAATAATTGTGAGTAATATCATTCTGTTGAGTAATTTGAATTATATAATTTCATCATCTAATCTTTCGTATGGTTGAGAAATCTAGATATCGTGAGGAAATAGTGATAATCATCAAGCTTTAATGTACGGATATCTTTTATACAATCTCTTTGTTCTCGTTTTGTTATTCAAAATCGTATGTGTGTTGCGTATAGTTTGTATTTATTCAAATTCTTGTAAAATTCGTATCTCATTCGTTCTTTATCGGATTATTATGATTTTATACTATCTGGAAATATATTTTGATTATCTACATCTTTCATTCTTTGTATTTTCTGAAATTCTGCCTATAAGCATGTTGAAATCTGTCTTTTGTGCAATCTGATGTGTTAATTCAGGTTTATATGCTGTAACTTCAAATAATTTTAAATTGAAATTGTATTCGATTTTTGTGAGTAATATCATTCTGGAAAAATCTATTCGACCTCTTCATTCTTTGTTTACATTCCACTGTCAAATTCTGTGATTTTGATATCGTAAATATCAAAATACTACTGTGATCAAGTGCTAATCATGTTTTGACAATCCTTGTTTGTTTATTTTCTGCACTCATTACTTCTCCGTTTTTGACGAGTCTTAACATTCTGGAAAGATCTCGAAATCCTCTACGAGTTCTGTGTTTTGTGCTTTTTCGTGTGAGTTCATCTTTATAGAATAAATTGCCAGTTTTCCGGACCAGACATATCTGATTTTATTTTTAATTGTGTCTGATATTTGGCGTATGTGATATTTTGAGTAAGATACTTTCAGTTTAATTGTGATATATGTATGATTTGAGAGATTTCGTAAGACTTCCGTCATGAGTGGATAATCTCATTTTTTGGCACCACCTATACAGTGTATTTAAATTGTATGAGCGTGTCGCCGGAGTTATGGGACACGTAGAGTCATGACTATTATGTATGTTTATTTTGGTCATTTGGGTAGCATTGTGCTTGTACCGTACAAGCCCCTATAAGATTTTGGGTAACATTTGATTTGTTCTATGCAAGCCTCTGTAAGTTTTGATGACTACATATTCTGAAAAACCGAAATATAGGATATCCTGTAAATGTATTATTGTCTCCTATATCAGTAAATATATTGACTTTCAGTTAAATGATTTTGATTATAATTTGTAAGTGGTAAGAATATATTGTGTAATAGTAAGTTTATTTTTATTAGTACAAGTATATATGTTCATATTGTGATTTTAAGCATCCTTAATGTTTTATCTTCTTCCATTGTTGTCATCACTCATTATTTCATCATTCAGTTTTATATTCATATTATCAGCATGTCTAACATCTGTACTCTTTACATTGTTTTATATCCGTATATGAACATTTCGCTCATTGTCGGTCTATATTTCTTTGTTTCCCCCGCAAGTAATCATAATTAGATGGGTTACCTTTTGAGAAGAATGCGAGTTGCTGATTCTGAGGAGTTGTAACGTTTATATTTAGATTTGAATTTGTACAGTCGAGTTGTATTTTTTTATTTTTGGATTGTAAGTTGTTGGATATTGAGAAGTTGTAACGATTCATTGGATTTTTGGATAATTTTATTTAAGTAAATAAGTTCGGGATTTTAAATAAATAGTGAATTTTGATGAATTTATAATATTTTTAAAATCTATCTAAAATGTGTAAGATTTTGAAGGTTTTATTTCTGTAAGAATCAAATTAAAACTACAATCAATTATAGTTTTTTAAAATTCATATGTTATTGTTAATTCAATAAAAAAAATTTAAACTCTAAATTGAATTAAAATTTATAAAATATTATTATTAAATTTAAATTTTAAAAAATTAATAACATTCTATCAATTTTAATAAATTAATACTGTAATAATCTATGGGCGGTGCAAAATAGTGTATTTTGATTGTTGTGTCTAGTTTCTACATCTGAACAATTACAAATTCTGCTATTTCCCAGTTACATTTTAATATTTTTACTTGGAATCATCTTCTTATTACAAGGATTAATACAGTACGAATTCATACAGTCACACACACTGAACTTCTAGTCTGAAATACTATTATTCATCAGTAAGGCATAAGGCCTAGGTTATTGTAGCCCAAACGAGGGCATTTACAAAATAAGCAGCATATATATATTAGAGAACCTCATATGAAATAATTAATTATATGTATCCTCGTTAATTGGCTGTAAAAACTCTCCTTAAACATCTTGATTTCACTTGAGACTAAAAGGAAGACGAACGAATAGCTCAGCCATTCTTGCCACCCCCTCTTCTGCCCCTTGGATCATGTTTTGTGTTTGCGCCAGCATCATCGTAGTCCACCACATCATGACTTAGCAACCTCCTTGAGTTCCCTCTTATGTCGCCATCCTTTACAAAGAAACATAACATTTATCAAACACAGTTTCTTCAAAATTCTGCAACGTACTAATATTAACTATCATGACAAATATGTATATAGGGCACTCAATATATGATTTTATCTTCAGTTTCCATTCTTATAAACACTTCCATAATATACAATACTGCATGCATAATTAAGATACCTCCTCATGGAGTGAGCACGTCGACCTTGCACCATTATTGAAACTTTCGACAGTGCCTAAATCCAAAAGAATCACAAATAAAAAACACAATGAAAAAAAATAGTTTTCTCACGATACATAAAAAAGACATAACAGTGAGAGGAATAAGATGGTTGCAAGAACTTGCTAAGTTACCTGGAGAAAAGTTAAAAAATAGTATAAGGAAAAGAATAAGAGTAGTCTTGATTCTAGGAACCATGACTTGTTTCTTTCAGCAATATACAAGAGTTGAACTTATGGTGTGGTGATGGAAAGAAAATGAATGGAATAAAGCTGCTTTTATCTTAGGCAGGATGCAGAAAGAAAGTGGCTTGATTTATTAAGAGCTGCAGCCTGTGCCTGTAGTCATGGACTGATGGTGCATTCCACCTGATAGGTATACAACAATGATGATGAGATGCATTACCTTTAATCCACAAGCTACAAGTCAACTGCACCAATATCTTATGTTCCATCAAAAACAGGATACATGGTTACATTGCTTTCATCATCAAAGCCTTGCACGATTTAGACAGATATCCATTTAATTCCAATTACCTATGTGTGAATTATACAGTGTGCGTGTAAGGTCTGGATCAAATAATAATAAAAATAACTAGAAACCTGAGAACACCAAGGTTAAACAGAATTCAGCATGTTAACTCTTTAAATTTCTCGGTGTAGTTCTTTGAAGTTCTTTTCCCGATCCTAACCTAAAGTACGTATAGATCATCTCATTTATACTTTATGCATTGATTCAACATGCTAATTATGTTGAATCTGATGCTAAATTTTCTTCAATCTGCATAGTTTGTAGTTAAGGTTTTAATTCAGAATTTTTACCTGAACCAAAGTACCTAACTCAATGTATATACTAAATTACATTGTTTATCTCAGTATTAAACAATACTACTGAGCACTAGTGGAAGATAGCTCATGGAAATTATCAATTAATCTAATGGTATTCCTTGTTCTGCTTTTGCTTCAAAGTTGTATATATGACTGCTGTTGGGATGTGCTATAGTGGTAACTGATGGAAATAACCTATTTAATGACTTTCTTCCATTTCTACAAAAGAAAATGAAATGGTAATTATCAAGAAATGGAATGACATAACAAAAGTGATAGGAGACAAAAATGGACAGTGACCTACAACTGAAATCAGTATTGAGGATTTTAGAAAGTTGAATATAGGAGCACTACCACAAAAGTCGACAATACAGCAATCTGTTCTAATCATTCATTAACACAAGAGATTAAGATAATCAACTGCTGTTGGTAGACAATAGCTTACCTAATGATGATATGCCTTTGGGGTTCGACTAACAAACATAAGTAATTAACCTACTAAACCTCTTCCAAAATCCACAGAAAAGCTTAGTTCACAAATCACACCATGGGGGGCCAAAATATAAACTTACAACAGCTGGCTACTATCAGTACTAAAGGCGATGGTGGTTTAGATTTACAAGAGGATCAATAATTTGTTGCACAAAAATCGATGGTGACAGCGTGTGGACAGTGCCGAGTGCACAGTGGTATCACCTTCATTCCCTCGAGGAGGGAGGTCGAGGGTCTGAATCCTTTACGCTTGTGCTACCATTATTTCTTTCTTTCTTTTTGAATGAATAAATGATGGCGCTTATGAAAATTGCAGCATCATGTAATGCAACAATAATAAATACTTTCTGTATTACATTGATCGCGTGAAATTTTTATTAATGTAATGTTTGCTTTGACATTGATGCGCAATATAATTTTTCTATCAAAAGAAAGAAAAATAGGAAACTAAATAAATTTCATAATTAAAGAACACTAGGAAACGATGGTGGACCGGCACTAACCTTCGATTTTATTTCAACCAAAAGCAAAAGAATATATCTTATTCAGACATGTACATTTCCAGTTGCCCCTCATCCTTCTTCATAATACAATTGAAGTTAATGGACAAAAGTTTAGATGACCAAATTCTAGAAGGCAAGATTACCAAGTGCTGCGTATGGCAGTTGATGTTATAACTAGGCAACTGCTGAAATATGGCACGCGCTATTCAACCTAGATACTTAATTATTATATTTTGACATTATTCAATGCATGCAAAAAAATACAGTACATATACATTGTGTGAATGTGTTATTGTGTGTGCGGGTAAAAATAGCTTCAGGTTTCCAATCGTTAAACGTGCAATCTTGTGTTGCAATGAAGTTTGCTAAAGTTCAATTACAAAAATAAAATATCCAGTATTAAATGAACAAAATGTTGATAAAGAGTAATAAAATATTATATTTGACTTGATTGAATTTTGTCGTGTCATTTTAGGTTTATCTTATATTCTCTGTAATTATGTCAATACTCGAATCGAATCGGATTTGAGATGTGTTTGTGAGTTGTGTTTGTTGTTTTGTGTGTACATGTGTATGTCATAGGCTAGGCTACTAGGAAGTGCTAATGGAGAAAAAAGGTGAAGAAAAGGAAAGGCAGCCGAGGAATGATCAGTCGGTCTACAACAGTACATCCAAACCCACTACATCACATAATCAATTGGGGGTCGATTCAAAGATATCGAGGCCCCCTCATGGTTACAGTCCATATGTGTGTGTTTCTCGCATAAGATGCCTTGATAGCCTTGATGTTAATTTTGCGTATATTGAATGATGCCTGTTTCATTTACTGATTCAAGTAAAGGTTCCTAATATAAGAATAAAGCAGCAAAGGTCACAAAGAAAAAAGTCTTTATTTTGCTCTTTTCCCAAATACGGATTTCTTAACTTTTAACAATCTGCAAGGCCAGACAAGATCTAACCTGACAGTTAAATTAATAAAATCAACAAAATTGTAAGTAGCATCTTTTATATCTTTTTTAGGCTTCAGAGTGTTATAAATCCATCAATTTCCATTCAGCAGCTCTAATACCAATAGTTCCAGCTTCCAGTCAAACAGAAGGGTATATGCAATCCTATTTCAAAATTTCATCACATAAAAAGAATTTACGAGCAGATTTACAAGAAATAACTACAACTAAGAGGTAGAATGGGAATCCAAATCCAAAGAGCCTTAAATATTACTCTTAGATTGTAAACAAACGAAAACAATATAATGCATGTCGTGTGTGTCCCTATTCCATACCACTCACAAGTCATATCAGTACAGGATAACTTACGCCAAAGGCCCAATATCCAACCAGCTGCAAGTGTAACCAGAAATAGCATGCCTGATACTGATAGCCAAATGGGAACACTCAGCAGATTCCTTGACCAAATTGCAGAATTAAAGCACCTGCGTGAATTCCCAACTTCTTAGGGTATCAACACTGCATCATCTCTGAAAATCAACAAAGAAAAATATAAAGTTTCATTATAACATCCCCGAGATTTCCTAATTAATACATAATAATAATGACACGAGCCAAGAAAAGCATACTACATAACAAAAGCAATAACCACAACTATAAAACCATTTCACCCTAGCAATGCCACTCGCTTTTCTCCGAAACATTGGCTAGATGATCTCTTCCTCATAACCTCTGTAAACTGTAAGCATGCCTGCAGTGCCCTACCATCCTATACGCACTTTATCCCACCATATCCAATTCGGACCAAAAAATACAAACCTAAAGCCATTGTTCTAAAAATCTAACAAATTGATATTTAATGTGCATGATGTTTTCACATGCTTCTCAGGCTTTGAAATTAGAACAAATTTCACAAGATCACAGACAATAGTATCATCTTTGTGAATGCTTTTCATTCTGTGTGCAATATCTATACAAGGGTTATGCGCAAAAATGGGAAGAAGATCGAAGATTCAATTTCTATCATATTCTTTGATTAATTTTCCCTTTTGCTTCCAGAACGGCTTCAAATTNGCTTTGAAATTAGAACAAATTTCACAAGATCACAGACAATAGTATCATCTTTGTGAATGCTTTTCATTCTGTGTGCAATATCTATACAAGGGTTATGCGCAAAAATGGGAAGAAGATCGAAGATTCAATTTCTATCATATTCTTTGATTAATTTTCCCTTTTGCTTCCAGACCGGCTTCAAATTTTTAATTATTTAATTTAGATTAGTTCCCAAATCTTATGCTCAATTATCAGTAAAAACCCTATGTCTGCTATGTGTTTATTTTTCCCATTTAAACAATCCTGCTACCCCCCCCCCCAAATCAAATTTTTAATTATTTAATTTAGATTAGTTCCCAAATCTTATGCTCAATTATCACTAAAAAACCCTATGTCTGCTATGTGTTCATTTTTCCCATTTAAATTCTTTGATTAATTTTCCCTTTTGCTTCCAGAACGGCTTGAAATTTTTAATTATTTAATTTAGATTAGTTCCCAAATCTTATGCTACGTCTGCTATGTGTTCATTTTTCCCATTTAACCCCCCCACCCCCAAGTCTCTAACTAATGATATAACCGCAAGTCCAATACAATGTTATAATTGGTTCAATTACTGTGTTATAGCCATTAAATGTTAAAAAACTCAACTTCAAAGATGTGCTATATTTGGATGTATCCATACAAATATTCATCCTTGATTCTATATTTGAAACTAAGAATTGTCACATCATCAATAGTTGAAAATGGAGGGGAAATAGTCATACTTTCACATCATTAAATATTTATTACATTTATAGAACTAAGAATGCATAAAAAGAGTAAAAGTTAAAAGAATTAGTTAGATATATAACTGGTATTGGAGTGCAACATTTATTTTATTATCAAAAAACACTTTTTGATGCTATATTATAACAATAACAATAGATATTTAATATCAAGAATTGGACTTACTCTAACAAGTTTAATGATAAACAGTTTTCTCGAGAGGTGATCTAAAAACTGTTTTTTAAAGAAAATAGATCTTTTTTTATAGAAAGTTGCTTTTCTACTTTTATAGAAAATAATAACAAATTTTTCAAAAATATTTTTTTATATTATATGTTAAAATATAATTAAATCAAAAAATATTATCAAACAATCATATGATTTTTGTAACTACACTTTTTTTACCAACTGTTTCCTCACAATACAACATTTTTTTAATAGTAAATTAAATTAAAGTATTTTATATTATTATTTTTTTAAATTTCTATACAGACTAAAATTATATTAACTTATATTCCGGGGTAGGCACGGATTGTATCAAATTTTATTATATAAAATAGAAAAAATATCAAAAAAGAACATATAAAAAATTAAAAAAGTAATTAATTTGGAAGCGAGGTATAAATAAATAAAAATAAAACATAGGAGGGTAAAAGAGTGAAGATAGTGAGACACTAGAACATATTTTTATTAAGAGTTTTGAGCAAATGAGGTGTCAGTATTTTAATATTCAACAAAATATATTGGGTCTTTAACCTTCTTTTTTTAACTTTCTTAACTGAAATGGCTAACTATAGCATAAGATAATTAACCATCAGTTTAATTTTAAAATGACAATCTTTAAATTTTTTTATATTCTAATATTCGTTTTCTTTTAAAACATAAAAAGTATTAATTATTTTCAAAATAGCAATGTTTAATTGTCATTTGAATTTATACTTTTTTTCATTAAACTAATAAATAATTTTTATAATTATAATATCGTATAATAATAATAAATAACTTTTAAATACTACTTAAAATCATTTTTTAGTTTTTAGTTAACATTTTCATCAAAAATAATTTATAATTTATTTAATAAATAAATTAAAAAATGATAAACATAACTAATTTTATTACACTATTAAATTATACGATCAAATAAAATAACATTTAAAAAAAATCAATTTGTATTAAAATGAGACAAATTAAAAGTAAATCTTTTATTATAATAGCACTGTCTACCACATCATGTGGTTAACCAATCGATTTTTTAAGAGTTTTCATCCAATCAGCTGTCAGTATTTCAATATTCAACCAATCAGAATTAGTTTTTTACCTTCCTTTTTTACACTTTTTAATTGAGATCGTTAACTAGAGTATATGACAATTAACCATCAACTTAATTTTAAAATGACTATTTTTAAATGTCTTTTATATTCTAATATTCCTTTCATTTTAAAACATAAAGAGTATTAATTATTTTTAAATTAACAATATTTAATTATCATTTTAATTTTAGTCTCTTTTTCATTAAACTAATATTTAATTTTTATAATAATAAAAAAATATTTTTTATTTACTCCTTAAATTTATTATTTTATTTCTAGTTAACATTTTCATCAAAAATCATTTATAATTTATCTAATAAATAAATAAATAAATTAAAATTAGTTCAGTCAACCACGTTATGTTGTAACCAATCATTGATTTTTAAGGGTTTCCAACCAATCAGTTGCGAGTATTTCAATATTCAACCAATTATATTGAGTCTTTTACATTCCTTTTATACACTTCTTAACTAAAATGGCTAACTGTGGCATAAGATAATTAACCATCAGTTTAATTTTAAAATGACAATCTTTAAATTTCTTTTATATTCTAATATTCGTTTACTTTTA
>QRFB01024297.1:0-16203 GCA_008931105.1 Oenanthe javanica | reverse complement strand
GGGCAGAAAAGACATACAAGTATTCAACCCCCCCCCTTCTACTTGTACGACTGGGAAAACAGTAAAGGCTGGTAATTTTTCTTGAACACATTTGTTACCTGAAACGATTCTTGTAATGTAAAGAAACTTTTTTTTTTCCTCTATTCACCGTTTCAACATAAAACTCAATAAGTATCTTTGTGACTTTGGCGAGAACAATGCATCGTTCATAACAATTTTTGTTCCTTCTGGTAATAATATAGTAGCTCTTCCGGAGCCTTCAATTAATTTTATACTTCCAGAAATTGTACAAATATTGTCTTCATGATATATTTAAAGAGGTAAAATATTTTTCATTTTTAAGAATAGAGTGAGTAGTTACGCTATATACGAGACAAATATCTTCTTCTTTCATTATATGTCCAATGCGAGAGTGAGAAATATCCATATTACTTCAATAATAAATATATATATATATAATCAGTAATATTGATAACCATCAGAAAGACATACAATCATAATATAGGCAGGCATATGTAAATAAAGTAAATAAGTACATCAAACATCATGGTTATCATTTGGAGTAGTGGTGTTATCAAGAGTCTCATAAAAATCAGTTGTATCCAAATATGTCAATTGAAGGAGATTGTCTGCATGTTTTTTATCTTCAAATACCAAATTTGTTTCAACATTCTTACCCTTGTCTTTTAAAGATGCTTGATAAAGCTCGACCAAGTGCTCTGGCGTACGAAAAGTACGCGACCAATGACTCTTTACTCCGCATTTATAACATGCATTTTCAACAGTCCCTTTTCCTTATCAATATTTTTCTCCAACTTCTGGTTGGGATTAGATTTATCATATTTGAAAAAAGGGTGATATTGGACTTGAAATCCTTGGCCACGCATTCTATGTCCACGAATATAATTATGTCCACCACCACGTCCCGCCACCTCGTCCACGCCCCTAATTGTATGTTGTCGCATTCACTTATGGGAAAGGGCTAGACCCAGTTGGGCGAGACTCATGAGTCTTCATCAAAAGCTTATTATTTTGTTCAGCAACAAGAAGACATGAAATTAAATCTGAATATTTCGTAAAACTTTTTTCACGATATTGTTGTTGGAGGAGTCCATCTGAGGCATGAAAAGTAGAATAAGTTTTTTCTAACATATTTGCATCAGTAATATTTTCTCCGCACAACTTTAGTTGAGAGCTTATTTTAAAAAGTGCGGAGTTATATTCACTGACTATTTTAAAATCTTGAAGCCTCAAATGCATCCAATCATAGCGAGCTTTTGGAAGAATCACAGTCTTTTGATGATCATTTCTATCCTTTAAATTTTTCCACAATTCAAGTAGATTTTTCGCAGTATAATATTCACTTTTCAGTCCTTTATGGAGATGGCTGCGAGAAAAAATCATAGTTTTTGCGTGGTTTGACTCAGATTCTTGATTTTCCTCTTTAATTGTATGTCCAAGACCTTGTGTATCTAAGTGGATTTCAATATCCAATATCCACGATAAATNTTCCTCTTTAATTGTATGTCCAAGACCTTGTGTATCTAAGTGGATTTCAATATCCAATATCCACGATAAATAGTTCTTTCTCGTAATATTAGCGGCTTCAAATTCAAGTTTGGTAAAATTTGACATGATAACTACAAAATATATAAAATGTTAAAAAATGAATATTGTAATATTTTACATTTGTATCTAATATGGGGCCTGTTTGGCAACCGGTTACTTATGGAAATAAACCCTTATTTCCGGAAAAAAATAGGGATGTATGTACTTTCCGGAAATAAGCCCTTATTTCCGGAAATAATTAAGTTCATATTTGATTTTAAAATTCTAAAACAAATATTTATCTTTAAGAAAAATATGAAAATATGTAAAAAAATAAAAATAAAATAAGCTACTTATTTTAAATTTAAGGAACCCCAAACGGCCACATGATCATATGACAAGAAAATTAAGCATGTGTTATCACTTAGCAAGCTATCAACAGATATAAGATATGGTCACAATTAAATATTAATATTATATGATTAAGACAAAAATAAAATAAGTAACATGTAAGATTAAACCCACATAATATCACATGTACACGTCAAATAATTTAAAGCCCAATAGGTAGATTACATAAAAAAAAAAAAAATACTAAGTATATAAAAGTAATTTTTTTAATAGTTCTTATGTGAACCTTATAATGAAAAATGGTTGAGACGTGTTACCTTTTAATTAGAAATTGAAATAGAACTTCCTGATTAGAAGGTGATCTCTAAACTTTGAATGGCTTGAGCAACCTCGTTTGATGCCTTCCTCTCCCACAGCTTGGACAACGCCATTCTTTTATCCCTTAACGGTAACTGAATAAGGGATCTTGTGCTGATAATGTATTAGATATATATATTATAATAGCTAAAGAATATTAGAGAGGAGAAAAAAATGGAATTGTATTATTTTCAAGTGTGTCTACAAACTCAATTGAAGTACCTATTTATGGGTACTTTACATAGAGGTTACAAGACATTTGAAAAGCCAAAAGTCTATGGTTACAAGAACTTGAAAGATCAAACGATAAGAAGTTGAAGGACCAAAGGTTTGTTCTACAAGACTCTAGGACATCCATTTACAACATATAGTTATTAATTAACTAAAAATGAAGTGCAAGTTAATTTATTTTAAACAAAAATGGAAGTGTTATATAAACTTTTAGTTAAATTTTAAAGTAGTTGGTACAAATTTATATTTATCATTGAAGTACAATTTTTATTTTAAAATAAAAAATATTTTTTAATTTCAAATTATAATAATAACTATATATATTGTATAAATTAGTTGATTTTGAAAAGTAGAAAATATATATTTATTTTAGTTATTTATTTTGATATTTGTAATTTAATTTTATAAAATTATAAATGATCTCTTTAAAAAACAACTTTGAATACTTTATTGTTATATTTTAAGTTTTAATAAATAACAAAATATATATTTAAGAGTTTTATCCAAATTAATAATAATTTATAAATTAAAAATTATATTTTATTTATAGATAATAAATATTTATAACTAAGAAATAAATTTTTTAAATTAACCTGAATGAGTATGTTAAACAAAATGAGTGTTGCAGAAAGGGCGGGGGGTTGAATGCAACTTGCTAATATTTATCTTTATCACTCAATTTTTGTTAACTATTACTAACAACAAATAAGAGTTTATATATATTAGCAAGTATGAAAAGCAAACAACTAAAGTAGATAAATAAGATATAGTGTTTCACTCAAAATTAATATATTATTAATTTTGTTGCTACAACTCTTCTGGAAAATGCTTCCAGCTTCTAAGTCACAATAACAATGGAATTTGCTATTATTACAAATATTGAGAGAAAATAGACAATGTAATCTTAGCTTCTTGAGAAAAAGTGTTTTTGATATATGTGTATTTATACTGAAACACATATATCACTTACAAGTGCACTTTTCATTTATTCTAGGATAAAGCTCAAAATAGAAATGTTACTTTTTCTATTCAACCTTGGCTTCATTCCTATTATAGATAAAATGTGTCTAAGATGTACAAAAATCTTTGACTCCTTGAACACACTTTATCTTTTTGATTGTCTTCTCCCAAGTTGCAGTAGTAGGCTTGACAGAGCAGATTGAAGTGTCAAAATCATTTCTTGTGTTTTCACTATCTACCCTGCTACTAGGAACAGACTGTCAACTTCACTAAAAATATAATGTCAACTCTTAGATTCACTTACTGTGACAGTATATATGGCTCCGCAGACTATGCTGTCAACCTTGATGAGTCTTCCATACATACTGTCTTCTAATAGCTGCTGTCAATTATTCCACCAAATATGTTGTCAGTAAAACTTGTTGTCTTCGATCTTCATTTCATCGTCAAGTTTACTGTCAAGGGAATAGTTGTTGTCAGTTGTCCCTTTGTATTGTCACTTTGAATGTATTGTCATAGGCTTGAGTTATTGTCTTGAAGATATTGTCTTGAGTTTGAAACATGTTGTGCATGAACAATTTGAGAACTTCATGTATATAATTATTCTTTTTAAACACTTTGTGAAGTTCTACTTCATGTATCTAATTATTCTTTTTACATGAGACAGTATCCATCAAACTTATTGTCACCTATTTGTGTTATGCTAAATGTACTGTTTCAAATAACTTTCTAAACATACTGTCAATATACATATGACATTATATTTTACTTAGTCTAATTTTAATTAAGACTAAGTAATTTAAATGATTACATTATTAACACCACAATCTCTAACAGAGCCCAATATATCGTGCACATAATCCAACTTAATGTTAGGTAGCTCTGGTTTGGAATGAAAATTTACATTAAAATTTTATGTTTGACGAATAACTTAATATTATATAAATAATTTTTAAATTGTAATAAAATATCAAATATAAAATTTAAGTATTATTTATGTCACATTGGTTATGTCAAATTGACCAAACTCCTTTAACGAACAAAGAATTAAAGATAGATTATATAGTTGACATTATTTCAATGAATTGTAAAGGGTCTATGGAAATTGATTTATAAGTTGAAATTAATTTATTTATAATTATTTGTGTTATTTCAGTTATTTATTTTAATATTTGTATATAATTTCAAAAAAATATATAAAATCTTTTTAAAATGTAATTTTTAATAAATTTATATTGTTAAATTTATTTATAATAAATTATATCTATATTATAATAATTTATAAGTTAAAAATTATATTATATTTATAAATAGTTTTTTTATAAGCAAAATAGATTAAAGATAGAATAATCGAAGTACAAAAATTGAGCAATGCATCTAAAGATACATATATGGACCCTAGCTTTAAAACTAAAAACCGACACTGAGAGACTGAAAATAGTAGCAGTTAAGTGGCTTAAGATTGTGATGTCTGCTTGTCATCAAACATGGCCATTTCTAACAAGACTTGTTTCATATCCATTAGGCCGGTAGGGAATTCGAAGGCCCTTTTAAGTGCCTCTTAAGCACACCTTTGTTGTTCCTCCTTGCCATTGTTAACTGCTATTGCTTCCAATATAGGCGCTAAGGTGCCTAATACTGTGTATTCCAATATGTCACTAGTTGTAATGCTAGGAACAATCTGCAACTTCAAGTCGATAACCTCTTTATCAAACTCTACTGAAATGTGTACTAACTCTTTGCTATCAATCACCTTTATTGCCCTTTGGCAAAGAAGACCATTCTCCAAGAGAAAGCTTTTTGCAAAAAAACTTCTCTTTTCCTTTATTTTCTGCACAGTCCATTCCATTAGTTCATGTGCTGGAGAAGGCGAGCCCATATTGATGTCATATCCTTCATTAGTATTTCCGTTCATCCCATGTACCACATTAACATTCAAATTCAAATTCAAGCTAATGAACATGTTATTTTCATTGTGATTTGCAATGTTAGGTGGTTGCACTAGTGTTCATTGATCATATCAGCTGCCATAGCAAAATCTTCTGCCTCCATGATTTCATATAATGATTCATCTGAGAGTTCTTCTGGAGGTTCTGCATACATCACTTCACCTAACCCCATGTTGGGTTGAATCTCTAATACAGGTAACTGTAAGTCTAACCCTATATCAGCATCAAGTATCTGTTGAAGTTCTCCAAATAGAAGTTTCACCTCTACGAATGAGTTTGCCATTAATAGACCTTGAGATGCCAAGTATGTTGCCGCATTGTTCATATCTGGCAATGTCAATGAGAATCTTCTACTTGTAATATCAACCTGATAGTGATTTGCATGTATAGTGTTTATTTGACGCAACACTTCCTCAATGTTTTCCTAAAAAATAACCTCATCTTGGTCTCTGATGGCTTGGTAAACATTCGCATTGTCCATTGTGAAGTGGGTCTTGTATTTTTTGAGTTTGAGTGCTTCAACCATTGCCGCATGCAAATCCCAAAGTTATGCTTGAATAATGTTGAGTCCCGTTATTGGACCCATGGCTGCCCACAACATCATCCCTGGTAATAACACCAATGCTATTCAGGTTACCATTTCGGAGGGCTGCTCTAGTTCAACAATGTGGATGTCGGTCTTAATGAACTCTGACTCTAGAGGAAACCATGCTACGTCCATGGTGAAGAAAGAATCAGAAAGCTATGAGGGAGTTTTTTTTTTTGAAGAGAAGATAAATGAGTTAAGCACTAAACACTTGATGGAATGGACTAATAGTCTCTCTAGGGAATAATCATCACTGCCTAGTAAATAGCAAAAAACGGCTAACATCCCTTGCCTAGTAATGTTGAGGGCATGCAAAATTTGCCCAACGACTGATATGGCTTGCCTTGAAACCAAACCCAGACCTTGAAGATAGCAGCACTTTTTATTGGAACGAGGAGACTGGACGTATATTGAGAAGGATTAATACAATAACCCCAAAAAAGCCATCCATGTAGATGATAGAACAAAATCCAAAAAAGGTAATCTCCTTTTAGATTTTGAATCATTTCAAGGATTAATTTTGAATCATCATATTTTATCATTTTAAATATTTAAATATGTGTTAGTAAACTCTGACCGAGAATAACGTATTCTAGCCATTTCGCACCGGCAATGAAGTTGTAATGTTGGACTTTTATACATATTTTCTACCAAAATAAACTTATTAATATATTATATGTATATTTTTATAAAATATTTATATTTGCATGTATAAATTTACATAAAATTATATAAAAAATATAAATTTGTGTCTTGCTTCGCGTTATATCATATCGAATATCAAAATTAAAGTCCACATTCAGTATAAAATATAATCATGTATCTTCATATTTTTTCGGCTAAAATCAAAATTAGATATAAATTTTCTATATTATAATCATATCACGAACAAAATTACATATTTTAGTTGTGACGGATAGGTCGAAAAGCTTATAATAATGCATTTCCTTTTTCTTTAAATTGCTAGCTAGCAAGCTTATAAAGTTAAAATAATGCACTTATAATCATTTTTCTTTTGTGTAGCATCATATGTGTTTATCGTGTTTATGATTTACCTTCCGCTTGTCATTAGAAAATGATGGTTTACAGGTGTCTAGGCTCAATCAATTTTTTGTACCACCACATTCATCCATCAATCAGTTTGAAATTTCGAGTTTTTTTCAAAATCAAACTAAATCTCAAAATAATATCTCAAATAAGCATACAATATATTTGTTTAAATACAACAACTTGATTAAATGTGGAGTTAAAAGATATTACAAACTCTTCCGATTAAATTTGTGATGTCTTCTTTTGAAACCAAACGAGAATTCACAGACCCAGATCGTATGCGTCTAAATATTATGGAATAATATAGATTAATTTTGTGTCATTGACGTATAAATAAAGATTTCGAAAATTAGTTACATATTATATTATGTCACAATTCGGTTTTGAAATTGAATTAAATTCTAATATGATATCATAAATAACTTTAGAATATATTGACTCTCCCGCAATAATTTGAATAATCTATAATTACGGTTCAATGCCAAGAGCAGATAGGATAACTTACAAAAAATAATAAGTAATTTATTAATACATTTAATAATGATATTCTAATTTATACGGTATATTAAATTGAAGTCTTCGTATACATTCATCCAAAACTGAAGGATTACACTGATAAGTAGGAGTTATACTGTACATTAATTGCTTATATAAAACCAAGTGCACCGTTTATTCAACATTGTGTCCGCGATGTTACGTACTTAAGTGTAACATTCCCTAGAAAATTCAGCTAGAAACAAAATTAATAGTGTACCTACTATTATAACTTTATTATTAATTACTAATATTTTTACTTTTTAATAATTGATATTTAACGTCTTTACTTTCAATAAAAACGATTTTGATCACGTAACAATTTTTTACTTTTTTTTTCAATTCTAAAATGAAATAATTAATAACCTATTTTATACAATATATATTTATACTATATTATTATAGTCAAACTAAAAAACTTTTTTTTGAAATATTTAGATGAATCATAAAAACGATTCTAACCGTTCAATTTTAATTGAAGTATATAAATAATTATAATCATTTAATTTTAATAAAATTTAATTTTAAAAATAACATATATCATATCTGGTTAGTCGGTATGTTCCTGGTCCGGCCCCGCTATTACTAATGGTCATTGGTTTGTGTTTTTAGCGTAGAAGTATCCGAAAGAAACGGACTCGGTTGTGGTGGTGAGTAAAGACGATTATGACAAATGTAACGCAGCAAAGCCAATATTAAAATTGGACGGTGGGGATTCAACTTTCAAGTTTGATCGTTGCGGACTATTTTATTTTATTACATCCAACAAAACAAACTGTGTCAAAGGTCAAAAGTTGCTCGTTGTTGTCTTGGCTATCCGCAATAAATCCATGTTACGTGGTGCTATTTCCATTTTTTATAACATTATCCCATACAAGTTATACACGGCTAATAAAAAGAAAATAAGAGCCCATCTGACCGGCTCCATTTCGATCATGGTACAGAAACTGAATTCATATATCAAATATAGAACAGACGTTCAATTGTTTTCAAGATTGGTATAGCTAATCCCTTTTTTGACAAACACAGCTAAATGAGTAATGTATGTACATTAAGCTCTTTAACTAGTGTGTTTGTTGTATGCAACGGCGAACATATTAACAAATATAAATATTGTGTTTCCATTTTTCCACGGCGAACAGGCAATAAATCATCATTGTTGTGTCTGCATGGTCCATTGGCGAACACATCAAACAGAATACAATGGTGTTTGCATTATGGCTCGGCGAACACTTCTGTTAGGAGATATAACAAAAACGACGTCGTTTTTGTAACTAGTTTTAAACCTAAATTGAAGATACAAACAGCAGCCACTCAGACAGAATCGAGCAGCAGCCGCAGTCACACAAATAGAAGCTATTCTCCTCCCTCTTTGCAGTCCCACAACAGCAGTTGCCACCGGTGAACACACAAGTAACTCCGATTTCCTTCCTTTTTTGTGCTATTTCGAATAGATTTTCTTTAGGTATTTGCCATATGTCTCCCGATTCCGATTATATAACATGCTTTGTATGTATAGTCTCCTGTATGCTTGGTATGTACTAATCTAGTTTGTTCATAGTTAAATTTATATAGGTAAATTGTCTTGAATAAAATGTAAATTAGTGTAAATTTGAACCTAACCCATAAATTAGTCAATAATTAGTAGCTAATTAGTTGGAGTATTCTAATTAATGGGTAATTAGTATGTAATTCTACAAACAAATTTTCAATTAGTTAGGTAATTAGTTTGTTGATTAGCCATTGTTGAGTAGATAATTAGTAATTTGTGGGTAATTAGTATATTAATTATTAATTTTTGCATAATTAGTCGGTAATTAGTATATTGATATGCACTAAAAAATGATTAGGTATTTTCTAATATAAAAATCTTAAAATATTGAAAACATATATTTTCAAGTATATATTATTAAAAAATAATATTTTGGAATATAAAATTTAAAATATATATTGTTTTTGTAGTGTAATTTCGAATATTAATTTATCATATATTTTTTGAAAAAATACTTTATTAAAATATTAATAAAAATTAAAATCTATGTACAAATTTTGAATAAAAATTTTAAATAAATAAATATACAATTTCTATTAATTAAATTTTGGAATATATATATATATAATAATATATGAACAATAAAGTTATGAAAATAATCATAATAATATTTAAAAAATTTATTTTCGAAAAATCATAATTTATATTTTTTAAAATATATTTTCGAATATAAATGTATGAATTAAATTATTATTTAAGGAATATAAATATTAAAATAAATAAATTTTATTATTTTGTAATATTTTAATAAATAAATTAAAGAATGTCATATATTTAAAAGAATATTTGGAATTTATAATTAGAATTTTGAAGTATATATATACCTTTTTAAAAGATGAAAAAAATAAGATTTTCGATGAAAACTCTTTTAAATATTTTATATATAATATAATAGTTCCAACAAGTTAGTAAGCTTTAATAAAAATTGATTAATTAATATATAATTTTATTTTTGTAGATACATCTATGGATTCAGTTAGTTATCATCCCGGTCCTATAGACGGATCTTTACTGACTCGACAGCAGGAGCATCGTTCGGAACATATGTGGAATGGAGAGGTATAAAATATTTAAAATATTTATTGTTAGATTATAGGTAAAAATATATTAATGTTATTATGTAATTTGTTTAACTGATATAATCATATAATTGTTTTCAGGAATTGCCTGATTTTCGTACTCGCATCAACTACCGTGGATATTGGGATAAAATTAAAAAATATCCACCACATCCAGATGTCCTGGCATCTATTGTATCATCTGGTTTTCATGGCGTTTACCAGATTTGAGCAATTAAACATGATTCAGGATTGATTACTGCATTTGTGGAGAGATGGCGCCCGGAGACTCATACATTTCATTTTCGTTTTGGGGAGGCGACTATCACTCTAGAGGATGTTTATTATATACTGGGGCTGCCTACTATTGGATCTCCTGTGGTGCATTCATTTCGTCAGCAAAGTTTAGAAGAGAAGCGCCAGATGGTTGGTGATTTGTTAGGTGTCTACCCTGTTGGCGATGACGTGAATAGGGGTGGACTGAAGCTGACATGGTTGACAGATCATTTTGGTGCATGTGATCGGCTGGACGAGGATTCAGTTGATTTTGACAGACAGTTGTTATTTCACATCCGGGCACATTTGGTTATGATCATTGGTTCTGTCTTTCCCAACGCATCTGGGAACAGGCTCCGGGTTGACTTTTTAGAGTATGTACGAGACTATACCGAGGTATAGACGTATAGTTGGGGTAGCGCGGTGCTTTCCTTCTTGTATAAGAAGTTGTGCTCTACTAGCATTGGTAAGAAGAAGGACTTCTGTGGGTGTACTACACTATTGCAGGTAACTATACTTTATTATACATCATTTCCCTTTAAGATATGTGAATATGACATTGAAATATGAATTAGGTATGGATCTGGGAGCGTTTCCCTTCGCTAGCTCCAGTACGTAGGGATGATGCATACATTCAACATCCCTTGGCTATGAGGTACGATAGTAAAAAAGTATATGTGCAATTTGATTAACGCTTTGTTATTGACTGTTATTGACCCACAAATATATTGTAGGTGGAAGGTTCGGTTGAGTATGATATCTGTTCCACACTCACAGTCGCGTTTTGTTCGTTACGAGTTGGATGCCATGGGTACTGATGAGTTCTTTTGTTGGAGGCCATACAGAGGTGTGGATGGTGAAATTAGGCCTGATGTTATTACTCGGACTTTGTGGACATCAAAGTGTCCCCTCATATTTGAAGAAGTTGTCGAGTGGTGCTATCCTGAGCGTGTGACCAGGCAGTTTGGCTTTAGGCAGGATATACCACGTACCTCACCTGAGGAGAACCACGAGAGGATGCACGTGGGCTATAATGATCATTTGGATTGGATCTCTGTCCATAGCATATTCATCCAGCTTTGGGAGTCCAGGCTTAGCGAGGCCATGACACCGCGTCACTACAAATATATCAAGGATGGACCTGCAGGGTGTACATCAGCATGGGATGGATGGTATTCTAGAGTTACCCGCCGATTTGTAGTTAATCCCAGGCGACGGTCTAGAGAGCATGGCTTTCAGGGCACACATGGATATTCACAGTAGTATGTAAGTTCACTATAGTTTAATGATTTAGTGATTCGTAATGTACTTCTTAATTTTGTTTAGTTTTTAAAAGATTGAACTGTTTTCATATAGGCGGAGGGGATTTCCCAAGCTTATCATGCTATCCAGCATACTGATTCCGATGTCGATGAGGCACGTACGATTTTAGGGGACCGGCTGACCTCTGCAGGTTGTAGTTCTTACCAGCACACGTTGCCCGAGCCGGTACCCCCTCTATCTGGTGGCCGACGCGGTTATCAGCGACATAGGCGTACTGGAAGAAAAGTTGGTCGTCCTCGAGATGTCCCAGTTGTTCCTGAGCCCGGAACGTACTACGACCATGTTGCCTCAGATGTGCACACTTCTTCAGGTCTCATGACAGAATCATCGCCTCCCCACTTAGAAGGTGGATGAGGTACATGGACACAGGGTCATTCTTATCATCAGTCTCAGATGTCTTCTGACGGAGGTTGGGGAGACACCACACCGTGTAGTGCTGGCGGTGGTTGGGATTCTTGGACATACCGTCCTTCCAATGACCAGCCTCAGATATCCGCTGGAGGATGTGGGGAACCCCGACGCATGGTAGTGGTGACAGCGGTAGGGATGCATGGACCGATGGGGGTGCAGAGGAGCAGTATCAGATTGGGTTGGGTGGTTCGTTTTGTGGTATGACGGGTGGTAGTACATCAGTAGGTACTTCGTCATTGCCTCAGGAGCAGTCACAGTTTTCGAGTGGTGGTGCAGGTGTTTGGGGTACTTGGCAACGTGATGTTTCACAGGAGTATACCCCTATTTCTGGAGGAGGTTCGTGGGATATTGGCGGTACTCAGGAGCAGTCTCAGGTGACCCATGCAGATACTTCACAGGGATACCAGACGCCTATTCGTGGGTTTGATGTGTTTCAATCGCAGAGTAACACATTTAGTTCTCTCGTTATAGATGCAGAAGGTGGTAATGTGCATCAGAGACAATAACCAGCTAGACATGTTAAAGGTAAAGGGAGGATATGTTTTACAGGCAGCCATATCTTGTAGGGATTTGGTTATGCTAGAGTTGTTTGGTTATTAAGTTTTCGTTATGTATTACTCGTAAAAGTATTTGTACTTTTAATTATGTTTGGTTGGTTTATTTTAATGAAAAACTTGTATTTTCAGTTTTTATGGATTAATAATTGTTACTTGTGGAAATTATTTTCTCCATTTCACAACATATTGCTATAGTAGGCATTTAAAATAAGTAGTAACAATGTGAGAATTATAAAATTAAGCTTAAGTTTAACCCACTTAATATGGCCCCGAAAACCCATTTTTTATTGAAAAAGATGATTTTCTCCCATTTTTATGGATTAATAAATTTAACTTATAGAAATCATTTTCTCCATTTCACAACATGTTGTTAATGTCGGCACTTAAAATGAGTAGTGATAATGAGAAAATTTTAAAATTAGAAATTTTAAGCCCCTAAAAATGGCCCGGAATACACATATTCTATTGAAAAAGTAGATTTTCTTCCATTTTTATGGATTGATAATTGTAACTCGTAGAAAATAATTTAATCTATTTCACAAGATGTTGCTATAGTAGGCACTTTAAATTAGTAGTAACAATGAGAAAATTTAAAATTTTGATTTTTTTCAACCACTTTTTTACCCCATTAATATAACTCGGAATACACATATTTTCTTGAAAAAGTTGTTTTTCTTCCGTTTTTTAGGATTAATAACTGTAACTTGTAGAAATCATTTTCTCCATTTCACAACATGTTGTTATAGTAGGAAATTCAAATTAGTAGTAACAATGAGAAAATTTAAAAATTGGAAATTTTTCAACCACTTTTTTACCCCCGAAATATGCCCCTGAATACACATTTTTTCTTGAAAACTGACTTAATAATAATGCTTGAAAAGTTACATACACATAAACATAAACATTGGAAATTTATGTAAGGTACATAGGATACATAAAAACTACATAAGACAAACAACATAAACATTACATAAATAAAACTACAATAAACAAGTCATCTTTATCTTTGGCATGTTCATAATTCATTAGTCAGAACTGTCATCTTCAGTTTCACCATTTGGATGAGATTCCCATAAGTCAAGAAACTCGTGTTGCTCAATTTGCTTGTATTTGAAGCGATAATCTTGATGTATTTTGTCCAGCGCAACTCTTCTTTCAGTTTCACTTATGCGCTTCGCATCCCTATCTGCATTCACCTTCCACTTTGCATTTAGACTCTCATCCATAATAGGACCCGCATCAGCAGGGAAGTGCCAATATTCTAATTGGGTTGGTACCCAGTCTTTACCCAACTTTTCTTTCCTTTCCTTCATGACTAGTGCCTTTTTCTTTTCCAAACTCCTCGTTTGATACTCCCGCATTCTTTTCTCCCTTTGAGCTTCGGAGATCTTTCCAACCGACTCCCCAATACTTTTTAGGCTTGTAACCCCAGGTAGACTTAGAAATTTTTTCAGCATAGCTTTCTTACCCCCCTTTTCACTCACATCTTCCGGATTCATTGGTTTCTTTCCCTTATCCATTTGATGCACCTTACCTACAATATATTATTAAAATGATTAGTAAGAAAGTGTACAAGTATATTCAAACTCTGAAAGTGATACTCCCTTCATTATCTTTACTCATATATGAAAATTTATAGAGAAATAAGAAACATAACTTCGGTTGGCATGTGATTAAACATGAATTACTTTGTACTGTTAGTCCTTGTTGTAGATAATTGACAAGACCTATCGAGATTTTCAACTTTGCAGAGCATTACTTTATCTTTGCTGGTATATGACAAGACCTATCGACTTTTACAACATTGCAGAACATTACTTTAACTTTGCACAGTGAAAAAGATAAAATATTATTTAATGTTTGCTGATAGAGCTCGTATTTGGTTGCTTCTTGGAAGGACAATATCCACTTTTTAGTTGACATGACCAATCACCCATTTTAATAGCATCTTTTTCCTTTTTAATGTCTATATAACAAAAATCCTAATTTTTGTTATATAACACACCATAACCTATTATACACACAAAATTTCTTATTTTTACAATATAAGCAAATGCGAAATTTCTACAATTCAAATTATTCGTAAAGTTAAAATTTGGAAAAGGTTTTTTTTCAAGTTATTTCTAACCCCCAAAAAGTGGCTCGAATGACACCAGAAATATGAAGCATGAATTGACTTTTTTCCGTTATTCAGAACTAATAATTGTAACTTGTGGAATTTATTTCTAAACACATTACAGTTACAATTACATTGGAGTAAGAATTCAACTTATCAAAAAGCACTCAGGTCAATGGCTTTTGTTACATCTTCATCAGAACTTTCCTCTGCATCTTCCTTAATGTTATAAGGTTCAACAAGTTCTTCCATCTTCGCCCATTCATCTTTCATTTGATGTTCAAGATCCGATTCTTCTGATTGTGCAATTTCAATTTTATTAATTGCTTTCTGTTCCTCCATTTTCATCAACGAGTATGCGATCTTCCCTTCCTTGTACCGTTTATGTAACTCGCGCATTTTCTTGCAATACACGTCTAACGCTTTTGAGTAAACTGAATTCTTCTCAACTTTATTCTTCATGCGTTGATTGGCAGAAAATTTATTCAAATTAAGTTGATAAACTGGGGAGCAATCATTCTCCAATGGACTTTTTCCCTTATCCATATCTTCAAACTCAACCTATAATTTTAATAAAATAAGTTAGGTTGTATGGCTTCTATTTCATTGGTTGTTAAAAGGACACAATATTCACTAATAGAATAAGCTATCTAACCGTTATAAATTTGAACGACTATATAACTGCTCTAAAATTATAATTTAATTGCAACGCCTATATAACGGCTATAATTTTTTAAAGTTTAACGGTCATATAATTTTCCCTATAAATTGTCATTTTCAGATTCAATTATAATAACCACATTTAAGTATTTCGTATTACATAAATTTTATTACATATTTTATCATGAATAGGCAAGAGATGTGTTTCTGTGGTATTGAGCCCGAGACAGGTAATTTGTGGACCGGTGAAAATGCAGGTAGGCGCTAGGAACGATGTGTTAGTCGATAATGTGCTTATTTTGTTTGGCTTGATGAGCCGCTTACGGGACGTGCCTTGGCTGCAGTTGAAGAGCTCTACACAAAGATGCAACAGAAAATTTATGATACGAAGAATGAGATGTGGGTTGTGTACCAGGAAAGGTTGGCAAAGGTTCGTGCAAAGGCCAATACAAAAAGGTTGGAACTTCTAAAGAAGGTACGGGAACTAGAAGCCGCTATCAATCACGATAATAATACCTTTTGATACGGAGAAGGAGATGTGGGTTGTTGTATTTTCTATTATTATGTTGTTTAATGTTCGGTATGTTCACCGGATTGTATTATGTTGTTTTAAATTATTGTGATTGAAAGGCATATGACTAGGCCTATTTGTAATAATTAGATGACAACTCAACTCTAGCTAAT
>QRFB01024296.1:0-12678 GCA_008931105.1 Oenanthe javanica | reverse complement strand
GATAATAAAAACCCTACTTGCTTAATTAAATTCCTAGATAATGACAATAATAATAATCCTTATATTTTTATACTAGGCTAGATAAAAACAATGATTCATGGGCTTGCTGCATTCTGGGCTTCGAAACGGACCAACTGCAGAAAAATCAGCAGCTGGACTCGACTAGAGGGGCGGGCGCGCCTCAAGGAGCGCGGGCGCGCCTCATTAATGGAGCGCGGGGGCGCCTTTAACGGGGTGGGCGCGCCTGACTATTCTGCCCGGAATTGCTTTTCTTTGCTCCTTGCTTCTTTAGCGCGTCGCCTTGCTTTCTCTTTGCTTCAACTCAAGCCTTGACCCTTCTCCCTTGAATTCCTAGCTCATGCACCACCAATTTATGCAATTAATTATCAATTCTGCTCCGCCTGGGAATCTGCACACCAAAAACATAAAACACATCAAAAGACACTAAATACTTGGGTACTAGCGATCAATTTAAGCCAATTTGGAACGTATATAGTGGACAAAAATGTCCACTAACACCTACCCCCCAAATGTCTTTTATTTATGCCTGGGTGTGGCCTAGCCCCAGATGTTTTTTATTTATACCTGGGTGTGGCCTAGCCCCCATATTTTGTTTATTTATCACTGGGTATGGCCTAGCCCCCAAATATTATTTATTTATGCCTGGGTGTGGCCTAGCCCACAGATGTTATATATTTATGCATGAGTGTGGCCTAGCCCCCAGATGTTGTGTATTTACGCATGGGTGTTGCCTAGCCCCCAGATGTTGTTTATTTTTACCAGGGTGTGGCCTAGCCCTTGATGTTATTTATTTTTTCTAGGTGTGGCCTAGCCCCTAGATGTTGTTTATTTATGCCTAGGTGTGGCCTAGCTCCTAGATGTTGTTTATTTATGACTGGGTGTGACCTAGACCCCAGAAGTTATTTATTTATGCCTGGGTGTGGCCTATTCCACAGATGTTTTTTATTTATGCCTAGGTGTGACCTATACCTCAGATGTTGTTTATTTATGCCTAGGTGTGGCCTATCCCCCATATGTTGTTTATTTATGCTTGGGTGTGGCTTAGCCCCCAGATGTTGTTTATTTATGTCTATGTGTGGTCTAGCCCCTAGATGTTGTTTATTTATGCCTGGTGTGGCCTAGCCCCAAGATGTTTATTTTTTGCCTGGGTGTGGCCGAGCCCCAAGATGTTGTTTATTTTTGTCTGGGTATGACCTTGCCCCTAGATGTTATTTATTTATGCCTGGGTGTGGCCTAACCCGTAGATGTTATTTATTTTTTCCTGGATGTGGCCTAGCCCCCAGATGTTATTTATTTATACTTGGGTGTGGCCTAGCCCCCAAATGTTGGTTATTTATGCCTGGGTATGGCCTAGCCCCCAAATGTTGGTTATTTATGTCTGGGTGTGGCCTAGGCCCTAAATGTTGTTTATATATACCCGGATGTGGCCTATCCCCAAGATGTTGTTTATTTATGTCTAGGTGTGGTCTATCCCCCATATGTTTATTTATGCCTCGGTGTGGCCTAGCCCCCAGATGTTTTTTATTTATGCATGGGTGTGGCCTAGACCCCAGATATTTTTTATTTATGCCGGAGTGTGGCCTAGCCCCAAGATTTTATTTATTTATTCCTAGGAGTGGCCTCGCCCCCATATATGTTTATTTATGCCTGGGTGTGGCCTAGCCCCAGATGTTATTTATTTATGTCTGGGTGTGGCCTAGCCCCCAGATGTTGTTTATATATGCCTGGGTATCGCTTAGCCTCCAAATATTGTTTATTTATGTCAGGGTGTGGCCTAGCCCCAGATGTTGTTTATTTATGCCTGGGTGTGGCCTAGCCCCCAGATGTTGTTTATTTATGCATGGGTATGGCCTATCTCCCAAATGTTGTTTATTTATGCCTGGGGGTGGCCTATCCCCCATATGTTTTTTATTTATGCCTTGGTGTGGCCGAACCCCCAACTGTTGTTTATTTATGCCTGGGTGTGGCCTAGCCCCCAGATATTGTTTATTTATGCCTGGGTATGGCCGTAGCCCCCAGATGTTGTTTATTTTTACCTAGGTGTGGCCTAGCCCCCAGATGTTGTTTATTTATGTGTGGTTGTTGCCTAGCCCCCATATGCTGTTTATTTATGCCTAGGTGTGGCTTAGCCCCCAGATGCTGTCTATTTATGCCTTGTGTGGCCTAGCCCTCAAATGTTGTTTATTTATGCCGAGCCCCCAGATGTTGTTTATTTATGTTTGGGTGTGGCCTAGCCCGCATATGTTGTTTAGTTATGCCTGGGTGTGGCCTAACCCCCAGATATTGTTTATTTATGCCTGGGTGTGGCCTAGCCTCCAGATGTTGTTTACTTATGCCTGGGTGTGGCCTAACCCCCTAATGTTGTTTATTTATGCCTAGGTGTGGCCTAGCCCCCAGATGTTGTTTATTTATTCATGGGTTTTGCCTAACCCCTGGATGTTGTTTAATTTTTACCTAAGTGTGTCCTAGCCCCCAGATGTTGTTTATTTATGTCTGGGTATGGCTTAGCCCCCAGACGATGTTTATTTTTGCCTGGGTGTGGCCTAGCCCCCAGATGTTGTTTATTTATACATGGGTATGGCCTAGCCCCAGATGTTGTTTATTTTTTTCTGAGTGTGGCCTAGCCCCCAGATCTTGTTTATTTATGACTAGGTGTGGCCTAACCCCCAATTTGTTATTTATTTATGCCTCAGTGTGACCTAGCCCCCAAACGATATTTATTTTTGCCTGGGTGTGGCCTAGCCCCAAGATGTTGTTTATTTATACCTGGTTGTGGCCTAACCCCAGATGTTATTTATTTTTTCCTGGGTGTGGCCTAGCCCCCAGATGTTATTTATTTATGCCTGGGTGTGGCCTTGCCCCCAAATGTTATTTATTTATGCTTGGGTGTGGCATAACCCCCAAATGTTGTTTATTTATGCCTGGGTTTGGCCTAGCCCCCTGATATTTTTTATTTATGCTCGGGTGTGGCCTATCCCTCAGATGTTTTTTATTTATGTCTAAGTGTGATCTATTTCCCATATGTTGTTTATTTATGCCTGGATGTGGCCTAGCCCCCCAGATGTAGTTTATTTATGTCTGGATGAAATTCGATTGCATAAAATAGGAAAACAGTGGACTTCAAGGTGATATATATAAGTTGGATACATTGGATTTGAATACATGTAAGATTAACGTCTTATTTTCTTAAATTGTATGACAGGCGAGGCCTTATATTTCTAACATGCAATGGGCCTAGTCCTGAGCAATGAGTGACAAACAAAATACTAATAATATCGCAAAGTAACCAGCAGGCGATGTTGCATGTGAATATGCAATAAACATATGTTAAGGAGCATATTAATTAAGCGGAGGAAGAAATAAGTAGTAGAGGTACAGACAAATTAAATCATCCAAATACAATGGGTGAGGCCAATTAGATGGAGGGCCCGTACTCTAAATGTAATGTCTAAACCGATCAAGGTTGAGTTTCGGTGTTAATGGGATATGCTTCATCATTGACATTCCTCCTGGGCGAGGTTGGGACTTCCGCATTTGGATTCTCTTTTTAGCAGGGACAAGTGCAGCCTCAGCTTTTTTCTTTTCTTCATTAACTAGCCTCGCATCCTCGATTTCAACAACATTGTCAACTTTGAACTTCTCCACAAAAACGGAGGTAAGGGGGGAAAATGAGTCTCCCAATCATAATCAAAATGATCATCTAGGAAGTCTCTCAAATAGCCGAAGAAGCCATCGTCATAAGCTTTGCTCACCTCCTCTTCATGTTGCTTTCCATCATCCTGCACCTTTTGCTTTAGCTGGGCAACCTTTGTTTCTAGAGCTTTTTCTTTCTCTGCAGCCTCTCCAAGTTTGGAAGATAGCGCACCCTTCAACTTTTTAACCACTTGCTCTAAGGAAGGAACTTTAGAGGATTGTGGTTTCAGTCTTCTTCAAAGAGCTTACTGTTTTTTCTAACCCCTTAATCTGCTTATCCTTGGCGGCAAATCTACTGAGGCCATGGTAAAAGACCTCTCACACTCCAGTTTGAAGCTCATGTCAGCATCAAAATCACTCATATTCGACATTGTCTTCGCGTCATCTATGCGGAAGTTGTCCTTACAAACCTCGCCAAAAAATGTAGAAACTACGTCAGACGAGGTCACTTCAACCTGTTTAACCCGTTTTGGATCGTTGAAATCATATAGTGCAGGAGGGTCTCACCTTTTTCCTCCCTTGTCTCCCCTATTTTGCTTGGGGGGAAGGGTTTGATGAGATAACTATTGAGGAAGAGGGCGAGGATGACTAGGTGCCTTTGTCGCAACACTCCTATTTTCTTTCTGTGCAGATTGCCTTTACCGAAAGGCAACTCAGACATTTTTTTCTAGAATATTAGATGGAACGAAATAGTATATTAGAATAAAGTACGTAAGCGAGGCTTATAAAAAAAGATGAATGATGTAATGCAAATAAATAATAGTGCAACATGGGAGCGAGGTCGGTTTACCTTTGCCTATTATGGAAACTACTACTTGCCTCTTGAGCTTCTTTATTTTTATTTGCTTGTTAAACTTAACAACGGAGATTTCCTCATAGCCTTTATTATAAAAGCCATTAAATTACAATGATTCCGAGGTCACTAGGTTGTCTAAAACTATTTTTTGCTTTAATAAGGGCGAAGATGGTACATGCCCGGTTGTGAGTCTCGCCTACAAGATTTGATTGAGGGTGTTTATGTAAGAAGAAACACGATAGTAAGAGTCTATGTAAAACAAAAGTAAAGATTAATGCGATGATATTTATATGGGTGAGGCTTACTGGTTCAAGGTTAAACTTTGTCCGAACTCTCGGAACAACGTATTGATAAAAATAGCTATTTCCCACTATTTCATCTTACTTGGATTCGCCAAGGAAAACTCACTTTTTTCTTGGCATCCCCAAATGGCAAAGTAATAGAAGCCTAGATTATTTCCACTTCACCTCAAGCTCACAAAGTAGCTCAGCTCCTCCGTGGTGGGTGGGTCGAAACCTTTGTTTACATACATCATGTAAATACCTGTAACCGATCTATAGCTATTAGGCAAGAGTTGAATTGGGGTGATGTTATAATATTCGATGATTTCTTTGAGGAATGGGTGTATCGGACACCCAAATCCCAATTCTGCCAATCTATTGGTAATCACCATGTGAGGCACCTTGTATGTTGAACCAATGCATCCTCATATTCTGGCGAGGCCTGAGATTCATGTCTTTCATGTTATAATAGGTTACGATTCATTAAATTTATTCAGAAGTAATGATAGAGGAGAGGTCTACACAAGAAACAACACCTTTAACCTTGCGCATCATAATTCTGTCGGTGTCAATTGTACCCTCTTCAAAGGCGAGGTCAAGTTCATAATCATCAATGGGTTGAATATAGGGATCATCGTCAGATGGATATTCCCACTCATACTCTGAAACAGTGGCCTCAGAATCTCCATCGGCCTCGCTCATATCATTTTCATCTTCATTAAGATCATCCTCTGGGACCTCGTCCTCTATTTTATTTTCTTCAATAACCTTATCTATTATTGGGTCATTCTCCTCTTCTCCCTCGAAATGGTCATCATCCTTACCCACAAATTTCCTTTTATGTCTCCGTAGTTTTTTTACGAAGTGTTTGAGCTGTTTCCCTGGTATAGGATTTGAAGGTCCTTCCCCTTTCAACGTCGCCTCATCTTCATCCAACTCTTTCATAAATTTGTCAAACTCTTCTTCAATATTGTCCTCACGCTTATCGTAGTAAGTACTGTATAGATCCTCTATATCAGATAGGCTGTCAGGCTCTTCTTGAGGAATATAGGTTTGTTCATTTGGGCGAGGTTGGTAAATGGGTGATTTTAACCCAGATGAAGAGGCGATGTTACGATCCATTTGAACGAAGGGATGTACTGTGGTGTGTGCACCTATAAGAAAAAAAAAAAATTAGAATGGGAATGCTAAGTGTGGTAAGGGGCGAGGCTGAATGCTTAAGAGCAAGAGTAATGCCAAGTTAATAAAAATCTCGCCTTGACTTAATAAGCGAGGTCAGAGCCTTGCTAGGAGAATATGAGGGGTCAGGGTGAAATATTGTGTAGATCTGTATCTATAGGTGTGAACGGAATCTTCATTGTCGGTTAAACGTTTAATGGCGTGATATTTTATTTACACAGTATGTATAATGATATCTACAGATGAATGCATATGTTCTTTCAAGCAAATTTATAAACATGCTTACAATTATGTAGATGACCGAATTCGAGAGAACTTACTTGAGAAGTGGTCGACTGGATCTTGAAAACGGCGGCCGGAGTTCTTCTGATATGCTCTAAAGAGAAATTGGCAGATTTTTAATAGAGAAACGAAATCGTGGTGAGAAATTGGGGGCGAATGTGCATTTATATAGGTGTGAAGGAGAGAGAAATAATAAAGGTAATGATAAACTCGATAACAGTTATCGAGGCTAGAGGTTTAAAAAAAATGATTACTTATATTTCTAGGTACTCGTGACTCTAATGGTAAGTTGTATGTTTTGGTATATACGTCTGTGTATATATCCCAATGGCCACATTGCATAAATAAAGGGGTGTGTATAAGCATGGTCAACAGGGCGAGATTGAGATATATATACCCCGCCCGAAGATCGAGATGCCTAATTATCATTTTCTAGGTGCATAAGGTGGTGGATGTCATGTGCAAGACGAGGAGAGGTTCTTTTGAACATTAAGAAAGAAGTGTAGATTTTCATAAAAGATTTGGAATTTTATTTGGGATAATGGAAGGTGCAGATTTTCACGAAGTGAAAATAGTATCTTATAATTCAACAGAATCACAAGACACTGGGGGTAGTTGTTATGGGTAAAATCCGCCCTTCCCTATTTTCTACCAACCTCGCCCGAATAAGGGGGCATCTACTGATATACGGTCAGTTATACTATTCAATATGCTTGGTGCTAATGGACTTGAAATTAATATATGGGCTTGGTTTGCTTTCAACCTAACCCCATTTACGGAGGAGACATGATATTTTGGTAAAGCTTAAGTGGGCCTCGCCCATATGTTATTGGTCTATCCTGGTATGGGTTTAAAATGTATTCTGAAGGTGTTACTCGTCAAGGAGTTTGTGAGTATGGGCCTCACCCGAATCCATATCAACCTCGCCCAATATGGGCCTGAAGTATATTATTTTCTGAAGACATGTTGTTCATATCCTTTATGAAGGCTGGGTTCCATCCAGGCTAATTGGGCTTCAACCCAATTAGGGGGATCTAGTTCCATCATTTTGGATAATATTTCTGGAGGGTTAGCCCATTAAGGTTACAATATAAGGGGTGATGGATCAGGCCTAGGCCGGTTTACGACGATGTCAGACTGATCACCTAACTGCCACATTCCTTACACGTAATTCAGTTTCGACGATCCGATCCCAGGTTTATTCAAGACGGTGGACCAAATCATATTCGGAGAATGACATCTAATCCGATTAGGTTTCGTGCTTCTTAAGAACTACGTTGGGCTTGATCCTTATATAAAGGGTACGTAGGCACATTGCGAGGGTTATTGAACTGTCATTGGCATTCAAGACCTCTCAGATCTTGTGTGCTATTGTCTATTTAACCTAATCAATCTATGCCCTAAAATCATTATCAAACATCACCAATCATTACTATAATTCTAGTAACCCTCCGAATTTGTTATCACTAAATTGCAATGTTAACATAAGGTATTGTTATCTCTGTCAAATACAAACAAAATTTCACTACACTAAAACCATGTAGAATGTCATTTAGGGTTTGTGTGCATGTGTTTAACTATATCTAAGTCTCTTAACTAGTTAATATATCAATATACTAGGGCTATAAATTTTTTAGTGCACTAAGTTAATATATCAAGGTGAATCATAGTCATCAGAAAGTTGTCAAAAACTAATTTCTAGTAAAACTTTCAGTGGCGACTGTTCCCTTTCCCTTGACAGAAATATATGCACCATTGTCAGTTATAACCTTTGATGCTTGTGATCTGTATAGCTCTCTAAAAGGTTCTTGACCTCCTGTCATGTGGTTGGTGTATCCACTATCGATCAGCCAACAATCATTTGAGTTGTTGCTGCTTGTAAAACAAGATGCGACAAATAATTGCTCTTCCACCTTCTCATTTTCCATTCGAGCATTCTCTTTAAGGTAGTAATCTCTTCTGCATATTTTTTCATCATGCTCAATCTTATTGCAGTTTTCACATTTCACAATAGTTCTTTTTTGCATGCAGGGAGGAAATTCTTTGTATTTATCTCCTTCACAGTTACTTGCATTCGTAACATAATCTTTTGGATGAAAATGCTTCTTCTGTATATTTTTTATTATTTTTCTCTGTTACGGATAAAAAACGAGATGTATTTAATAAGTAATTAATGCTAGGGTTAGAGAGAGCTTCGAGCTGTAATGGTTGCACTAACGTTTCGTGACTAACTCAGGTCCTCGTTAACTGCCTACGTATCTCAGTGGGTGTGAGAATCAAGCTTATAAACGTAGTTCTAATGTTGAGGGGTTAAGCCCTTTATATAGGCGCACGAGGTCCTTGGAATCAGATTAGAATTAGGAGACTTGGTGGCCAAGTCTCTTAGTGACAAGGTTGTTGAAACCTTTTAGGAATGAGGGTCATCGTTGGACTCTTCCCATATTTGGGTTTCCAGATCCTTCTAGGATGAGGGCCTTCAACAGCCTTATTGGGCCTTTACTTAGCATTTGTTAATTAATTATAAAATTAATTAATAATAAAGGCTTACTGGGCCTTTGGCTTTAATAGAGCTTGTGGGCTGGACTTACAAATCCAGTTGATCCTTGGATTACAAATCCAGTTGATCATAGGATTTATTTTCCTAGTTCATTTCAAGGGCCCAAGCCATTGGACCGTACTAGGTCTAATAAATGAAATAATAAATGTTATATTTATTATTTTCTCAGGGATATTTTTACCCATATCATTTGCCCCCAACTTTTGGGAAAACTTCGTGAGGTTTCGTAAAAGTTTCTTAAAGGGTTTTCAGTGCCTTTTTGGGCTTTTTACTCATTTTTGTCAATTTTATCTCATCTTTTGGGATCAGGCCTTTTCATTATTAATCCTTTAAAAGAATTAATATTATATAAACCGGTCCCCAAAGGACTTTATTTCTAGCAAACTTGCCAATGATGAGTTTTTGTAGGCCTGCCCTAAATTGACCTGGATTGATGTCGAACATGGGCTCATTTCCACCCCCAAGTCGATTTGGGGGATTGAGGTCGATTTTGACCTCGATTGAGGTCGAGTTAGGTCTCGAACTCCTTGAGATCGAAACAAGGAATGAGGTCGATTTCGGCTTCGATTGAGGTCGAATAGGCCTTCTGGTTCCTTAAGGTCGAAACATGGAATGAAGTCGATTTTGACCTCGATTGAGGTCGAACAGTCCTTCATGTCTCTTTGAGATCGAAACAAAGAATTAAGTCAATTTCGACCTCGATTGAGGTCTATTAGGCCTTCACGGCTCCTTTAGGTTGAAACATGAGACTAAGGTTGACCTCGACCTCGATTGAGGTCGATTAGGCCTTCATGGCTCATTGAGGTCGAAACATGGAATGAATTCGATTTCGACCTCGGTTGAGGTCGAACGGTGCTTTGAGATCGAATAGGCCATCTTGGCTTGGGCCTCGAATTCGACCTCGATTGAGGTCGAACTATGCCTCAATTTGACATTGAGGTCGATTGAGAGTCGAAGTCGATTATCGACCTGGAATAAGGTCGATTTTACCATCACAAACCATCCCAGCTCAATCTTAGAATTTAGTCGGTTGACCTTTTTGCTATGCCTTATCTCGACTTCGATTGAGGTCAAGTTATGCCTTCAATATACGTCCAAGTCGATTAGTATTTGAGGTCGACTATCGACTTGAAATGAGGCCGAATTATTCCTCAAATTTATACTGAGATCGATTGGGGATTGAGGTTGATTATCGATCTCATTTAAAGTCGAGCACGGCATTGAGGTCAAGTAGGCCTTCAGGGCTTCATCTTTATTTTGACCTTGACTGAGGTCGAATTGTACCTTAAGTGTACATCCAAGTCGATTCTTTTTATTTTTCAATATTTGGTGATTTTCGACTTGGTTTGAGGTCGATTAAAACCTTGTTTTCCCTTCCATGTCAAAATTGTTTAGGTTTCAAAACTTGTGTTATGTTTGACCTAAATTGAGGTCGAATTATCCCTTATTTTACATTCCAGGTCGATTTATAATGAGCTTCATGTCTTGATGTTTTCTAACTGAATTTGAGGTCGAATTGAACTCAAATGTCCACCTAGATGAAAAATAGTTGCCCCTTAAGGATTTAAGTAATTTGAGCCTCACAGGATTTGGGCTTTTGGGCCTTTAACAATGTGGGCCTTTACTAGGCCTTCTATTTGAAAAGTCCAACTGGTTTCTCTAAATAATGGGCCCTCAAGGTTTTTGATTTACGGGCCTCCAAGGTTCTTGGATCATGGGCCTCCATTATCTTACGAACCTTTCACCTTTATTGGGCCTTCTGGGCCTTAGATTTTCCAGATTCTAGGCTTTCGAGGCTTTTTCCATTAGGTAGTGGGCCTCCATGGCTTATAGGTCATGTGTTTCACATGCCCAACTTCTAGATCCTTCTTTTGAGTTCTAGAAAACTCTCTTTTTTGTTTTTTGTTTTTTTACCTTTGAGCCTTCGTTTGTAGGCCTTGTCATATGAACCCCTTCACCGGTTGTACCGGTTGATTTACCCTTTAACGGTCATATGACCTAGAAACACCTGTAAAAAGGGGAATTTGAACGGTTGGATGACCGGCTAGAGGGTTATATATGAGTGGTGTGAGGGGTTTGACTTCCCACACTTCCCATTTCTCACTTCTCTACTTTCTCACAAACACTTGAGCTTTCAAGCCTTCAAGCAAATCCAGCTTCCAATTCTTTCAAGGTTATTTATAAAGTCGAAGGATCAATGGCTGATAAGAAGATTTCTCGTTTGGCGGCTATGAACGCGGGGTTTGCAAAAAGAGGTAAACCCGTCCATCGAATCCATATTTTCTCCACTAATATGTTTTTAATAGATATGATAAACCAAAGAGGGGACGAATACCCCTGCCAGTCTCACTTAGATTCGTATAGTCATAGCAACAAATATTTCGATTCTGACCTAGTAAAGGAATACAATCGTTTATTTAACTTTCCCCCTCATTTCACTATTTCCTTGGTGGAGCCTGGTGACATGACCTGCCATTGGAAACCTAGTAGTTTATTCATTTACGTAGATGCCCTGTTAGTGGGGCTTAGGTTTCCTTTTCATAAATTCATTCTAACTCTCTTAGTTGATGTCCAGATACACCCCAGCCAAATTGTCCCCAATGGATGGAGACTCATCCATTGCTTTATGGTTTTGTGTTTAGAGAAAAAGATCCAAATGACTATCCCACTTTTTCATAAAATCTTTCAATTTAAAAATTCTTCCAGCCTTTCACTGGGTTGGGTTCACATAGCCCACAGACCAAACAAACCCCATATATTTTTATAATTCCTCCATTCCTGACAATAACCTCCATTAGAAAGAGAACTTCATCCAAATCAAATGGGAAGGGGGAGACTGAGAGACTCTCTTTAGGCCCACTTTTGGCAAAGTAGCGGACGGGAGTGCCGACTCCATTATGCTCTCAGAGGAGGATCAGGAGGCCTACGTTACGCTCACTCAGGTGGAGGCCAAGGAAGTTTCTTGGGCTCTCCTCGATGAGTGTAGGTTGAAAGCTATGGGCCTATCGAGGGCTTCGAGTAAAGGTATATCACTTTACTTAGGTTTTTCTTTGTACTTTCATCTTCCTATTGCTTTACTAACGTGCTTATGTTCCTTCTTTTAGTCGCTACGTAAATTAATGAGTGGACCATTCCACCTGTTGAAGAAACAGGCCACATGAAGCGGCTAAGGTTCATTAATGATCCCATGCAGGGAAAAGAGCCTCCAGCATTCTTGCAGCCTCATACTGGGCCAATCGAGGCTGAAGGCAGCGGCTCCGCCAAAGCGACAAAATCCCTGGCATACAAACCAGGATGGGGATTTAGGAAGTCTGATACTATGGTTGGTTGTACAGACCACGCTAGGGATTGGTCCCTTCATTCCCTCACTCCTTGTGATTACAAGGACATTGTTTTGGGACGTGACGAAGAGAGCACCAAGGCTTTGGGTCCACAGGCATTGGTATTTGTAAGTTTCCTCACTTGAGTAATTCGTATTTTACATTGCTAGCACACACTATCATCTTTGAGCTTTAACAGTTTTTCTATTTATGACTTGGCTTTCTATATGATTTACCTTGGTTTGTTGCTTTTCAGGCCAATATCTACTTTCAGGTTTCCTTGCACCAAACAGAGTCGTGGAAGGCTCAGGCAGGGAAGTACAAGAAGGAGCTCACACTGGCAAATGCCAAAATCAAGCATTTGAAAGAGAAGTTGGCTGAGAAAGAGGAGCTTTTGAAACAAGCTCAGACCAAAATAGTTGAACTCCAGGCTTATAAAAACGCTATCATCGACAAGTATTTCCCTCGGAGGAATACCAAGACTTGATATTGTTAGGTCCAAATGTGTTGTAGAGGGGGGTGAATACAACATTTCAAATTAATGAAGCA